>CM046854.1:31373115-31440615 GCA_025617745.1 Heliocidaris erythrogramma
GGAAAATGTGATAACTTTTTCCTTGCTTGTCCTAAAATTCAAAATAGAATGCATCTGATGATTTTTTTTTGGGACCGTCAAGGTGAGCCTCCCCCACCCCCCCGGCCTATATATTCCTGGATTCGCCATCAATATAACTAACTTACGGTAAGTTATTTGTAATATTCTGCTGTAGAAATTTGAGACGACAGGCGGAGAAAACAGTATAGGGGATTGCTCCGAAGCCATCACCAACGCAATATAGGGCCTATACCGATTGTACGAAAGGGGGGGGGGGGGGGGGGGGGGGAATGGTCTCCGTGTTTTGAATTGAATTAACTATAAACCAACAATAACAGCTGATGATATAGTCCTATTCTGTCTTTGTAGGAATATCCCATTGCTTTTGCCCTAGCTCTCTTTGTCTCTCTCTCTTCCCCCCTCATTTTTTTTTTCTCATACTCTCGTATCCTCTCTTACAACCGATCTGTAAAAATGACTCCAATAGAATTAAGGAAAATAATGATCTCTTATTGCTTCCCCCCCCCCCAATCTTTCAATTTAATGATCGACCACCAACACTATGCAATCATATTCTTCACATCCATGACAGAATAGCAGGGGTGGATCAAAGGGGGGGGGGGTGAATCAGCCGCGGTCCTTTTTTATTTTTTTTTGTAGGGCTGCTGGCGAAAAATCCCCCAACTGACTTTTGGAGGGCTGGCGAGAAGAACAAACACAAATCTTCCTTCAAGCATGCAGTTCCCCAAAGTTGACAGCCCCACGCGGGGATCCAGAGGGGGCGCAAGGGGCGTGCGCCCCCCCCCCCGTTTTGTCTGACAAAGTATGCCCCCGGCCCCCCTAGATGGCCGTTTGGCTTCGTCAAACGGAGGGTTCCTCAGTGTGCGCCCCCTCCCCCTTTCTGAAAATCCTGTATCCGCCCCTGAGCCCTGCAATAATTTTGTGCCCCCACCCTTTATTACATCATGTATTCGCTCTTGTCATAGAATGCCAGTGTCAGACTCATATCCATAACAGGGTTCAGAAGCCCCCTCCCAGTACATTGTCGGTCTCTCGGGGCTGTCGGTGCCAAAGACAAGTAAACGAAATTTCATGTAAATCACATTTTTCATAATTCCAAATAAATACTAGGGGAATTAAAATCATTTCAAAACCCCTGTTTTCATGTGGTAACGTATGGGAGCTGGAAGGCCAAAAGCATGCATATTCCCGGGGATTTATGGAGGGGTTTAGTGGACTCATCGAGCCTCAATTATACCCTTTCAGAGCTTTAAATTTCATGTAAATAATATTTTTCATAATTTCAAATAAATGCTATATATAGGGGAATTAAAATCATTTCAAAACCCCTGTTTTCATGTGGTAACGTGTGGGAGCTGGAAGGCCAAAAGCATGCATATTCCCGGGGATTTATGGGGCGTTTACTGGCATCAAGCCTTAATTACACCTTTTCAGAGCTTTAAATTTCATGTAAATCACATTTTTTACATTTTCAAAGAAAAACAAAGCTTAGGAATTATAATCACCTTAAAATTCCTTGTTTTCGCGTGTAAACCTATGGCAGGTGAGATGTTTTGGGTCAAAAGCATGCATATTCCCGGGGACTTATGGGAGGTATTTTCAACCGTTTTGAGCCTTCATTAAGCCGTTTTCAAAGCCGCAAATTACATGTAAATCACAGTTTTTATATTTTCAAATAAAACTTGAGTCTTAATTATACATTTTCCGAGCTTTAAATTTTATTCAAGGCACATGCGTTGCGTGTTAACCTATGGGAGATGGAAGGCCAAAAGCATGCATATTCCCGGGGATTTATGCGGGGTTCCTTGTACTTTTTGAGCCTTCATTAAGCTTTTTCAGAGTCTCAAATTACATGTAAGCCACATTTACACTAAATCCAAGTTAATAGTAGAGGAATTATAATCATTTTTAAAATCCATGTTTTCACGTGTTAACCCTATGGCAGATGACTCTGTCAAAAAGCAGGCACGATCCCGGGCATTCATTGCGGCATTTATTGACAATAAAGGTTCAAGAAATGTTTTTTCAACTATCCATCCTTTTTCTCTTGCAAAAATCAGACTTGAAAAAGATAGAGTAAGATATGAAATATCAAGAAAAATGAGACTTTTCTTTTCACTAATCTTTTCACGTATGTATATATATATCACATATATATATATATATATATATATACATGTATATATATATATATATATACCTATAGCATAGGCGGATCCAGAGGGGGGTCGCGGGGGTCCGGACCCCCCCCCCCCCCCTTTTTGGCGCCGGTTTTTTTTGGGTTTTTCTTTTTGGGGGGGGTCTTTTGGTTTTTTTTTTTTAGTTTTTTTTTTCTTGGCGCCGTCTTTCTCGACGTTTTTTTTTTTTTCGCTTGTCAGGAGGGGAAACTGGGCCCCATAACCCCTTTACTGAGCGTTTTTTGGAAGTTTGGCGAAATTTTTTTTTTGTCCCTACCCCCACTGAGCGACTTTTCGAGAAGCTGGCGAGACCAAAAAAAATACGGGTCTACGTTTTGACAAACTTTCATTTTTGTGCCCCCTCTTTTACTCAATCCTGCATCCGCCCCTGAAACCCCCCCCCCCCCCCCTTGGAAAAAAGCTAGATCCGACCCTGCCTATAGGCGAACGTATTTTTCCGAGTCTGTTTTTAACACAGCAATTTAGGCCTCCAAAATGTACTACGGAAGTAGGTGAAAGTAATCTGTCTTGATAGTATTAAAAGTCTTTGTTTTTACCACAGACAGGTTTTTACACAGCACGGGAATTGGAGCACAAAGGGGCGAAATATAGTTGGCAAACGCATAGTTAAGGGCTTTCTAAGACAGTTTGCTGCATGAAATGTAAGTATTCTAGTGAAAAAGCCAAACGCTCTCTTTTCAAAACCTGTCAGTGTTTTTCTTTAGGGATTCGGTAAATAAGTTTAAGAATTAAGTTTAACTTTAACTTCTTCTCCCAACCTGTCAATAACTCAACTAAGTTAGAGCATAGAGCAGGACACTCTTGGCTATGGCTATAATGAAAATAGGGCATGTAGGGGGGACTTTTTGTCAAAGTCTGACAGTAAACTGGACGTAAGAAGTAAGTTTTTTAGCAGAAGAATAATTAATGACTGGAACAGCCTACCTGAAGTGGGGGGAGGGGGGGGGGGGGGGGGGGGGTGGTGTGACAAAAAATTTTTTTTGCTCAGTAGGGGGTTATGGGGTCTAACTTTTAGTTTCCCTCCATAATTCCCTGACAAGCAAAAAAAAAAGGGGGAGGCACAATCGAGAAAATGGCGGATCGTCTATGGTCAAAATGCATACTTCTCTTCCAAAAGGGGGGCACGGGCCGGAAGTGCCCCCCCCCCCCCTGGATCCGCCAATGCTGATAGCATGTAAGCCCAGGCAGCTTACATTTTATCAAGCCTTTACAAAGTTACCAAATCACTTAATGGGAACTACAAGTACGAGTACGATTGCAGACGCAGTACGATGTTTATGAATATGAGGATAAAGTAGTACTAGTATACGTTACTAGTATAGGGTTAGGGTTACGGTTAGGGTACTGGGGCCCATTGACGGATCCAAAAGGGGGGGGGGGGCATGGGCCGGAAGTGCCCCCCCCCCCCCTTTTTGGAAGAGAAGTATGCATTTTGACCATAGACGATTTGCAATTTGCTCGATTGTGCCCCCCCCCCCCCCTTTTAGAGTGAAGACCTTTTTTTTTTTTTTGCTTGTCAGGGAATTATGGAGGGAAACTGGACCCCATAACCCCCTACTGAGCGAATTTTGAACGTTTGGCGAAAAAAATTTTTGTCGCCATGTTTGTCATGTTTATTGGGGGGCATCGAAACTCGCATCAAAGGAAAGCTGTCTGTTATGACTCCATCTGTTTGAACCTGCTTGGTTGGAGTGCATAATTTTCTTGGTTGGAAGTTTGCACTGACTTCTTAGGGTCACTGGCCAGACAACTACCCCCGAGGACAATTGTCCTGGGGGGTAGTTGTCCTGGGAGGTAATTGTACTGGGGCCAGGCTAGCCAGGATTGGCTTTGTGAATGTAAAAAAAAAAAAAATGGCTATACGCGAGAGTTATCAGAAAAGTGATATTTCAGGGCATTTTCCAGTCCTGCTAACCCGTGCGCAGTTAGATTGCTGGGTAAGAACGCCTGGCGATATAGAAGGCGTATAGCCAATTTTTTTTTTTTTTTTACATTCACGAAGCCAATCCTGGCTAGGCCAGGCCCCTTGGAAAGATTTTGTTACAGGGGGTGCTGTGACCCCCCCCCCCAAAAAAAAGGTCCTCTGCGTTTTAGGGTCTCTTTTTAAGTCCAAAAAGTCATCGGCATTTTGCTGGCTGCAGCACCCCCAGCTCCCAGGGGGGAAATTGTCCTGGGGGGGGGGGGGGGTAGTTGTCCAGGGTGTAGTTGTCCTAGAATCCTAGGAGTCCACCCCGGCTGTACATTGAAGGAGACTATTGGCCCAAATTATATTATTAAAAATAAATAAAAATGATAAAATAGTAAAGGCAATATCGTGAAATAGGCCCCCCTTCAAACATCAAAGTTTTTTTAGGATTAGGGTAATACTAATAGGGTTAGGTTAGGGTTTAGGATTAGGGTAATACTAATAGGGTTAGGTTAGGGTTTAGGATTAGGGTTATTCTTAGGGTAGGTTTTAAGAGGATTACATGTAGGGTTATTTTTAGGGTAGGGTTTAGGATTGGCAGGGCTGCCAAGTGTCTTCCTGATTTTGCATTAGACTGCCTGAAAATTGGACACTTATTAACCATTTTAATACATCCTATTGAACAATCTTCCTGATTATGGAAAATTATTGCCATTAGGTTGTATGCATTTAATAGACATCTCCCTGATTTCTAATAAAATTTCCCTAAATCTCCCTGATTGTTGAATTTCAATGTTGGCAGCTCTGTAAAAGTCTAGAGGGTCTGTGTACTGCCTGCATCATCATTTCTGAATTACAATAGGTTCTAAATGTTATAGGCCTATTCTAGGCTTGAAGATGTACATGTATATCAACTACAGAATCTACTTGTATGTGAATTGTTAGTTGTGAATGATTATCATTTATCAAATAGATCGGTCTCAGTGAAAATGCCCCGTCAGATAAGGACATGGCAGCAAGAGGACGTGGTGGCGGCTTTACAGAGCATCAAAGCTGATGGCCTCTCCATTAGGGCAGCTGCTCGGACGTATGGTGTACCACCCAGCACGCTGAGGGGCAAGTTCCATGGCAGGAGCCCAATCGTTGCCCGCCATGGTCCAAAAACGCATCTCACCTATGAAGAGGAAGAGAAGATAGTGGACTGGGCAATTAAAATGGGGCGCATGGGGCTCAGACAGACTAAGACTGATATACAACAAGTGAGAAGTATAAAAGCTATACATGTAATAGATAGTAGGGCCTTTTATTAACAATAGTGCACTAAAATACATGTAGATAAGCGTAGGCCTATAAGCCTACGACTGAAAGGCAGTATGCTACTCATATTTGGGGGGGGGGCCGGGGGGAGGGGGTAAAAAAAAACTAAACTTTCTTATAACTCAAAAGGAATTTTCTTGTTAGATTGTTTAATCCCTGTAAAATTGATAACAGAGATAGATAGGATATACATGTACAGTAGATGATCGATATATGTGTTATTAATTTCCAAGAGATGAAACCATCTTTAAAGGGTGACTAAAATGGAAAATTAATTGCTCATTTTTCGTAGGAAGGAGTCATCAGGAGCCAAAAATATCTGTCACCCACTTTTTTATGCATTCAGTCGTATTTCATAATCATTTGAAAAGTACATTTTTGCTGCAGCGACATCGTGATCACGTGATCTGTGACTACAAGAAGTAAAATAAAAGAAGGAAAATATTCCACCCACCTATATACCGTGCACGCCCGCAGGCCTACAAGGCCCAGCCTGGTACGGTGCCGAGCGCGAGCATGATATTCACCGCATCGACCATTTGCATTACATATTGTCGTGGTTAATTCCTCACAATAACGTTGATTTGGGGACAGTTTCGTCAACAATGCCAATCGGTGTATAGTTGCGGGCTGTACTAGTAAGACCCCTAAAGATGATGTAAACTAGCTTAGATCATTTTCCTAAAGATGGAAATGTACAGAAATTGTGGGTCGCAAAGGTAAAGCTCACGTGGGCAGAGTGGCAAGGGCCGGCCAAGTGAGTGGAGTACAATTTGCAGTGATCACTTTGCCGAAGATGATTTTTGAGTAGATTAATAAATTAACTTTCAGAAAATACAAAAAAATTTAAATAGAAATGTCCACCCCAAACAACCTCTTTCAGCTGTTTACTCTAAAACTCCCATTGCGACTTATTGGTCGTTTTGTGGTGGAGGGTCACATATGTCGCTTAATCAGGGAAATATATTGCTATCATGGGCAATGCATTTCTGTTATCGCCCTGAAGGCCATTAAATATATGTACAAGTTTTAATTTTTAATAATTCTTTAATCACAGACATACTCTAAGCACATATACATATGGGATTTTCAAATTGGCCGAATAGGTAACATCACTGTGATGTAGTTGCGGACAACTCCCCCATTCACTCTAACACACAAAATTACTAAAATGTTATTTTTTTCAAAATGTATTACTCGGTAGGATTTTTTTTCTTTCATGAGGACCTATAACAATATGCGATCTCCAATATATTTTGAGTAAAGGCGCTTCGAAGAAAACCGCAAATTAATGATATTTTTGTGTACGATAAACGGGAGAGTTGTCCACAAGTATGTCACAATCGACTCGCCAAATTGCCAATTTGAGATTCGCAGAAATGTAGTGATCTCATTTTTCAAACATTCATAACTTCCTCATTCCTTGTCCGATTTCTCTCAAACTTTCACGATCTTGCTTTTTTTATTTTTCTGCTTTCACACAAATCAAATTATCACCAAGGTTGGATTGCCCTTTAATGACTAATATTCAAATGTTGACTGTTCTGAGGGGCACAGTTGCAAGATCACCGAGGGCCATGGTTTTAACCGTGACGCGAAAAAGAAGCAGTCAACATTTGCTTTATATACTGCATCCTTCTTTAGCTCAGAAATTCATTTCAAAGACAGTTGAAATACGGCACCGTAAAGTAATTCTCATCGATCGTTCTTTCGAAATTTTGTTCTGTGTACATGCATCTAAATTGCCATAGCAATATTTCAAGAACAGTTTGAGCTATCAACTGAATTTAGGCGGAGGCATATATGAGACGCAGTCTCATTCATCTTGTTCAAATATGTAGTAGTCTACTAATTGTCTCTAACTTTCCTAATACTTTGTTTCATCTATTTCCTGATCCCTCAGGTTGTGAAGACGTTACTTGACAAGGATGGGAGAGAGAACCCCTTTGTAAACAACACACCAGGGAGAAGGTGGTGGAATAGCTTCGTAAAACGCCATCCTAATCTGATACATCGAAGGCGGCAGCCCACGGACAAGGCACGGGTCATGGTGTCTGATCAGAGGATCGAGATGTGGTTCAAGGAGTTTGAGGCCCGTCTGCAGAAGGAGAGGGCGCTCTCTATGCTGAGTGAACCCCATAGGCTGTTTGATGATGAGAGGGAGTCAGCTTTGGATGGCATACTAAGTGAGTTTTCTGCATCAACATCACCACCATCAACACCAGCACCAGCTCAGCCTGTTCAGTCCACACCATCGACAATACCATTATCAGAATCTTGGTCAGGGCAGCTCCCACCAGGCACGGTCCAGATGCCTTCAGGCTTAACCCAGACCCCTCAAGGCACCATCCAGACAATTCCAGGTAATGAAGTTACCGTCTCGAGCGTGGAGTACTTGGCCGCTCCTCCAGGCATGTCTCGGGACCAAAGGAAGAAAAGGGGGCTACCTCCAGCAGCCATTACGGTGGCTGAATTCTTCAGGTATATGCGTGCAAGGAGAACAAGAGAAAACCATGAAGAGAAGTTGGAACAGAGGAGGAAGAATCGAGAGCTGTTCAAGAAGATGAAAAAGGAAGAAGATGAAAAGACAGATGAAGAAGATATGGAGGAGGACGAAACAGCAGTAGAAACCACTATGAAGGAAAGAAACATAGCCGAAGGCACCATAGCTACACCCGAAACAGAACAAGCGCAAGAAGAGAGGAAGGAACGAGAGGCAGAATGCAAGAAAAAGAAGAAAGAGAAGCAGATGCAACAGAAATACAATAAGGCAAAAGTCATTGAGATCATGAACAGTGCACATGAACCAGACTCAGAAGAGAGGAGAAAGCAATTGAAAGAAGAAAGAGAGAAGGCAAAGAAAATCAAGCAGGAAAGAACAGAAAAAATGAAAAAGAAAAAAGAAAAGGAGAAGAAAGCAAACAGCAAGAAGACAAAGAAGAAAGAATTCGAAGGAGAGAACGAGGCTGACAGATTACGCAAGGACACTATCATAGAAGCAAAAGGCAAGGTCAGGACAAAGTCAAATATAAAGACCATGACTTCGGATGAGGAAATCTACATCTGTCCGGCATGCTGGAAATGTAGTGGGGATAATGAGAAGTGGATTAGCTGTGATCATTGTGTAAGATGGTTGCATCTCTCCTGTACGAGTATGCATTTATTACAAGGAATTAACCTTGCAGGGTTTGATTATAGATGCAAATTCTGTTGAAATCTCATTGTGCCACTTTCATTCAGTATTCTCAGCGATAGTATACTTGTATACAAATGTTCTACCCCTTCCGTGACATGGGTCTGCAAATCCTGCTAAAGAATTTGAACATTAAACAATGTTGCTTCACTATAGAAAAAGTGCCTTCATTGTGAAGTTTATTTCCAAATTCCAATAAAAGTTATTTCTTATCCATTCAACAGTGAAACAAGGCATTATAAGCCAAAATTAGCTCTTTAAATGTCCTTCATCCGGTTTGCAGACTGACACAAAATTCCACGAATCTTTTGCATAGGTCAAGCACATGTAGACATCCTGTGGCCCTATGATATTTGAAACAACTGTTTGCAAAAAATAGCACTTTACACAGGTATTACACCAGGCAAGCAAACGATTATCATTTACCCAAAACTCGAATGGCTTTTGCCAGTAAAACTATATTTTTCAATGGTCCTAAATATTGGAACTCTTTAGAACAGGATTTAAAACTTACCCCTAACTTAAGTAGGTTCAAATATCTTGTGAAGAAACACTTGACTGATTTATACTGATGTAAATAATTCAATCTGCTTTCATTCCATAATAATGTATTTATCTTGTTTTTATATTAGTTATATAAAATTTTACGTGTATATATATATAGTACATGTATATATATTATACTGATTTCTACTCAAAATCTCTTTTATTTCATCAATCTTATTTTGTAATGTGAGCTCAACTGTATATAATGTACATATGTTTTATTTAGTAGTTTTCTCCTTCTCAAACAATTACTTTAATTAAATGAAAATCAATTTTTTTTAAACATATAATATTGTATCGTTATTCGATTAGGGGTCTACATCTCACAAGCTAAGCTTTTTAGTAGATCCCTCCCCATATCCTTTTGTCATCTTTTTATGTCATATCCATGTATTCTCTGTTTTTGCAGTGTTTGTAATTTGTACATATTGTTGTAATTTCATCGTAAATGTGGAATCTTAATAAAATCAAATCAATCAATCAATATTTCATGGTCACAAGGTCTAGAAATCTTTTGTAAGAAAAGAAAATCTTGCTTCTTTTGCAGAGGGAGCTATTCAGAAATCGCACATATCCTAAAAACGGTAAAAAAAAAAAAATTTTAAAAATTACATGATTTGTTTTTTTTTTCGAGTTGAAAAAAATAAACTGTTACCAAATTGTTATTACATGTACATGTACATGTTCTTACTTGAAAGCAAATTAAAATCCTTTTCACATCCGCACAAGTTTTCCAATTATTTTGTAATTTATTGCATACTCTCACACCTTCAAGGGATGAAGTACAGGGTTATGACGATTGTTTTAAAAAATGGGAGGCACAGAAGTGGTTAAAATTACTTTCTATTGTGAAATTGTGCATGAATGATATTCTCAAGGACATATTTGAACATTGTGAAACTTAAATGGTTATCTCTTCATGGTAGAATGGGGTTCAAAGTTGTAATACTTGTTGCCTACAAACTTCATGTTCATTTTAACAAGTTGCAGTATATGTGAACAAATTTCATCTTCGGAGGATTGTTTTCACTTCCTTGCTTTTTATTTCTTTTATATTATAAATAAAATCGCCACAATTCATTTGCTTTCCGATCACCGTCACTTATTGTAATATAGAACTGATGAACACGGCATGTAGTCCTATATTGAAATGCTTTTGATACAGAAGAGAGCATTAAGATGAATTTCAATGAGTTTAATACCGTGATGTATATTCAAATCAATTACGAGACTCATTTTTAGTAGAATTAAAGGTTATCTTTTTAAGTCTCTCTCTCTCTTTCATTCTCTCTCTCTCTTTCATTCATTTTCTATCTCTACCTTCTCTCTATCCCTATCAGATGCTCACTCTGTCCATCTCCAAAACTCATTTTCCCTTTCTTTCATACTCTCTACCTCGATAATCTGTCTCTCACTTGCTCTTTCCATCTTTTTCCTGCTAAATGCTTGCTTTTGGTGCAAAAACATTTGTGGACCCACTCAAGTTACAGGAACAAAATTGATATTAAATGTCAGAGATGTTTATTTAAAATAAGACGAAGAATTGCAAAACGAAAAATGATATGAAGTCATACATACACATATTCAATGGATTCAAATGCATTAAAATGAATAGAAAATATAGATCTCTTGTCAATGATGGCAGAAAACTCTAAAATCACACATAAAACAATTTAAAAAGAGGAAAATGATCTCAAAATCATCACATTCATAGATTATAGTTGGAGTGAAGTTGCCAATTTGCAAGCTTCAACAAAACTGATTTTGCTATACATGTATTGGCTAACAGCGAAATGATCACCAACATTTCTCCACAAGCCAACGTTACAACATACAGGTGACCGGTACATACACAAGTACACAAGCCCGCTGTAATGTGTATTTTAAACGTGCAAACAACACTACAATAATGCTACATAAAACAATTTCTGCAATAAACGTCAACATTATTTGCTACTGTAGCTACATGTACGTGGTACATATACTTCAAATAATTCTGGCAAACGTAATTTTTTGTTTTCCAACCACTTAAAATGAGATCAGTCTGTGTTTGGAATCACCAAACAGATTTCATGGGTTATAAACAGTCAAAATTCAACATAAATGTGGTCAATCATTCTGCTTCTGAACAAAGTCGTGATATGGCAGAAGAATATATGCTTTAATAGATACTTAAATAGAACATAAACGGTAAGCTGGGTATTTTTTCTAAACGGACCTGTACATGAATTCTAGCTGCAGCATGGTTTTCTTTTGTGTATGTATGATAATAAGTTGAGCATAAATATGAAGCAGGTAATACACATAGATACAAGTCATGTCAGTCTTATAATTAAACAATAATTTCCTTAAATTGGAAGCATGATGTAACAAGAGATGTTCATTTCATATGTGCATGTATACGTGTAAGTTATGTTACAACTCAACAGCTCAAAATGTACAAAATAATATTTTTATTTCTACATTAATTAAAGTAAAATGAGGGCGACAAGAAGCTGTAAATTCATACAAATCCAGTTATTATGAAGCAAATTATCAGAATGTAAGAATTTAAAGTAGTAAAATATCACAAAACAAAAAAAAATGTTGATGATTTTTGTTAACAGACATGCTAGGAGATGGAGGTATTCCATCCTATATTCTTTCTAAATGATCTCTATTGTAAGGTCTAATTAGCCTAAAGCCAAAGATTTATAATCATCATATTATGATTAAAGCTGGTGGGATGATGCAAAATAGAGACAATGGTCTAAAACACGCAAAAATGCTAACAAGAAAGAGTTGCAATGGGACTGTACCCCCTTAGAAACTTGAATTGTGTAGAGCATATCAACTTTAATTTAAACAAATCTTATACAGCATCCTCTGGGCGAAAAGTATGGACGAAGAAAAAAAGTTAACATATAGAAAAACACGGGCATGGAACCCAAGTCTGACTGGCTAATTTCGAACCATTGTGTGATCACATTCACGTCGCATCGTCACGTTATACAACCTTTCGTGAAGAATACTAAGCTTAAATTGACGAAGAGTACATGTAGGGTGTAACATTTGTGAAAATGCCCCCACTTAATGGAGAAGTGCCAGGTCCAGTTTACCCCGACACTTCAAAGTATTGCAAATCTAGGAATCCTCACGCCTCGAGCCCAAAACTTTGTCAATAAGAGGGGGGATAATTCACGGAAGGTCATGTAACGTGACGTGAACGATGGCTCCAAGTAATCCAGTTGACTTGCTCCTTGCTCCCCACAGAATGCCAGGTAAATTTTATTGAGTTGATTTTATATGCTACTTTATGCCAGCTGTACACAAATGATTGTTTTTAGGCGATTGCTTCCCAGGATGGTTGAAACTGCCAATAGAATGCAGAATTATTGTGCATAAAATGACTGGGTTTATTGAGGGGAGGGGGGAGCAGGGTTGGGATTAGAGTAACAGATGCGTAAAGAAAGAAAAACTTCATTCCTTCAAATTTATACCAGACAATATTCCATTTATGTCATTACACATGTACTTTCTACTTCAACATATTAACCACTAGGTCATAGCTCGTTTTAGCTATACATGCAATTAATTATCAGACACTCACACTTTCTATACACCCTTCACACAATTACAGCATACGTCTCAATTAGTGCGTATTAATATCTGGAATCTCATTCTCGTTTTTGTTCCTCTGGAATTTAGTTGATATATTACATATTTACAAAGTATACATGAGGTGTTCATATCCATTCTGCAGTAGTTTGTATAAAATATAATATGCACATCAATAAACGTGTACCAGTGGCCCTACATCAGGCAGAGGACCTGTCTTGAATCATATACCTGAATAAAAATATTTATAATGCTTTCCTGTAACGATCTATGTGTACCTAATAATGCTGAATTGACCAAACACGCTTCATCAATATAGAGTAAAAAAAAGGTAATTTTAAATCTGCACACAGAAGCTCATGACTTTAAGAAATAACATTAAGTAAATTAGATTCATGTACATCTGGGCCCTCTTTCATAAAACTTGTTATCAGTAACAACTGCCCCATTTCTATGACAAATTTGCTCTCAGCCAATAAGATTCAAGGATTTCAGTAGCTTATAACAATTATTGTAACTTGTTATTTTAACTGGGCGTTGTGGCATGCGCCTGTAATCCAGCTACCAGTGGAAGTTATAAACTGATTCAGCAGACCCAGGTTCGAGACTGAGTCACGTCTTTCGGATGGTGACGTTAAAGGTCGGTCCCAGACGTAAATAATCATATCTGATTGATACACGTCTGTAAAAACCCAATTACACACACACACACATTATTGTAACTTGTTCTTGATAACAAGTTGTATGAAACGTCGGTGTGTTCTTATACTACATTGAAACGATGATCTGATTTTTGTTTCCTCAGCATATCAAAATGGCAGTAATTTTACATAAAACACTAGAAAAACATTTTAAACTATCTTGTGACATCTCTTCATAATACTATTTGATCAACAATGGCCTATTGTTATATAACAATCTGTAAGAAAATTAGGGCGAATATATGACCCTCTGCCTCAAAACCAGGAGTAAGTCATCAATGTCAGAATAGATATGAAAGAAATTGCAATTTTGTGAAATAAAGTACAAAATTACTAAGTTCTAATCAAAAGGGCGGGCCTATTATTCTGTTTTTATCATCTCCCTCAAATTTTCAACCTCAGAAAAATAAATTTATGTTTAACAAACATTTAGAATACACACATTTTCCATTCATTTGTACAACCCTTACTAGAACTTGTCAATAGCTGCATTTTTTTTTCTTCTCCCATTAAAATAATTAAAAGTGCTGAAAACATCACAAAATATCACACACCTTTATTGTGCTTTCACCCTACATTGTACACAGATTTCCTCAGAAAAAAATTTGCAAAAAATGAAAAATGCCATTGTTTTTTTACTTCAGTCTACAAAGCCTCTGGACTTATCTGGTTATTTAGAGGCAGGCAGTTAAAAATGGACTCTCTTTCTTTTAAAAATGTGAAGATAAGAAACCTATGAAACAAATACTGCGTCCAAAAGGGTTAATTCAAGACCATAGCATACAACAATGTATATGACCTGACTGCAATTCAATTTTTTATGAAGAAAAATCAAATGGATCATTTGTGTAAAAATATTAACATGCTAAATCTTCAAAGAGATTGTCAAGTTAGGACAATAGACAAATGACAAAAGCAGGGTATCGTTGGCCTTGAGTAGGAGTAAAAGCCTAATCGGATTCAATTCGGGGACAGTCGTGCAAACAAATCACAAAGATTTGCAGCTGATCAGAGTTTTCCTCTCCAACCGATAGCTCCACAATATCTGTAATTATTCCTATTCATACGACTATCAGGAACCTCAATCATGTAGATTTTCTATGTTGAGCTTATTTTCGCTGAATTACAGTGTGTTGTTTCTTCCAAAAGGCTAGCGATTGATAATCTTATATTGTCTCTTTTATGATCTCTACATACATACATACATACATATACATATCTCTGCTATGAATACAAAAATACTCTATCTACAAGACAAATGCTGATTATACTCTTTACCTGAATGGTAGAATATCTGCCTCCATGATCAACATGGATATCTGCTCTTTCAGGAAAGGTTCCTTAAAATGATTTGTTTATCACAAATGTGAAAAGTAGAGTTTGACATGCACAAACAAAACACACCAAGTGCTCAACTTGTGCATGTAGCTGCACTCCCAGCATTTCAGTTAACTCAGCAGTGCATTTGAGAACAATTTGTGTTTTCAAACTAATGCCTTTACCCAATAACTAACTGCTCAAATATCACCATGAACTTTTTTTAAGTAGATGACTTTACACCTCTCGTAATGGCTATAGATATTGATTTTTATTGATAGCCAGACTATTGTCTACAGTCCACCTATAACACATGCAAATATGGCTGACCTACAGTTTGAAATACCCTTACAAACTGCCATGGCCTGAAAACCTATGAGTGGAACAGGCCCACAGGACCTACAGGACTTTCAAATGGCAACAGATCAAAAAGTTACATGAAAATTTTTCCATGTTCTGTCTTTTTTTATCAATGGCATCTGACATTACAGGTACTTCTATCCTATGTTTTAAGTTTCTTTTTTGAGTTTTCTTGTTTCCACAATGGTGTTGAGTAGTTAAAACCATGAAAAGAAAATATCCCTATTGTTTCCTTTCTTCTGCTTGGAGCCAGAAGAACATTGATCCATTCCTTTAACACTGAATTAAAGTCCCTTTAGCTCTGAGCAGATGTTGTAAATTTACATCATGCATGACGCAAAAATACATATTATGCTCTACTATCTCCTGTTTGTATTACACAAAATACTTGTCTTCAGGTTCTTGCCCTGCCTCTGTTGCCTGTTGGTGTTCTGCAATTCTTGCGTCTGCTTTGTGACGGTCTTCAGCGTGACGAGTGCAGACCCGAGACACGCCCTGACAGGCGCCCTCATCTGGCCAGGTAGGGCAAAGACCACAGTCCCTATGGTGGCCATTCCATCGTCGGTTGGCTCTGATGCTATGACACCAGGTACAAACCTCTCCTGTTCGTAAGAAGGTTACAGAGATGGTGAGTGAATTGTAATGGAAAGAAGAGAATTGAATTCCAAATATTTTGTCCTGTTTATTGCATAGATGAGGGAGATGATGAATGAGGATAAATTAGGGGAATTTTTCATTGTTATTCTGTCGATTTCATTTGGAGAAGTGGATAGCATTCTTGTACACTCTTGTGATTTGTACTGGGCCCCGTTTCACTTGTTATCACAACTGCCCTATATCTATGACAAGTTTCATCTCAACCAATCAGATTCAAGGATTTCAGTGGCTTATAACAATTATTGTAACTTTTTATTGATAAAAGGTTTCATGAAACAGGGCACAGGTGTACATTCTTTAGTCACACACAATAATACATAATGAAAGCACACATTGGAAGTACAAGAAACAATAACCTGAGATATCTCAGGATATAATCCATGGAAAACTATGTTATACATGTTATACATACAGTAGGTGAAGTCTCTAGCGATTGCTGCAGTTCTTATTCATAGCAGGCTTTATGACACAGGGCTCTGTTATTGCATAGTGAAACGTGTATATAAAGACAACTAAAGAGAGACTACACAAGTGGTCTTTATGTACAAGTAACTTTAATACAGGTTTCAATTCTCGCTGTTAACAATTCACCAAACATGCCCGGATGTCGCTTCTTTGCCAAAATTTTGTGCCACTTCCAGGACGTACATGTATATACTTCATATATTTCCAGTATGCATGTAGCGCGGTTGTACATACAGACTGTGAGTAGGGTTTGTAAGGTTTCCTCAACTCATGACGGCAGCGACAGAAAACAAGAAATAGATAGTGAAAATCATATTGACTATCGGGGTATACACGTTCTAACAATCAAATGAAGCCGAAGGGAAAGGCAGCACCATCCGCAGCTAGCATACCAAAATTGCATGCTATTCAGCATACCCGCAGCCTAGTCTAGCCGCGCGTATAGACCAGTAGTGACTTGGCCACCAAGATATCCCACAGTGCATTTGAGATGGGACTTGATACCAACATCAGGGTATTTTTGGCGTATTGGCAATAGCGAAAATTAGAAACAATCATTATGGTCTATGAAAACAAAAAATAAATTGTCTTTATATGAAAGGTGGTCTACCTAATACAGGTAGTTGCTACAGCACGTTAGTACATGTACTTACATTGATGATTTCAGCTGCGTTAAGAGCAGTTGTTTCACTGTCTCTATTTGCTCCTCCTCCCCCTCCCATTGTGTCAGCCTTGCCCCTCATTCTGCCCAGCCGGTGGTGCTTCTTAGGCAGGGAGTGGCTCCTGGTGGTCCCTGTAGAGGTGGAATGCGTCTGGATGCTGGGATTCTCATAGTAGAGTAGTACCTGTCCAAATGGTCGGCTTGCTCGGTGCTCCATCTCGAGGAGATGCATGCGTCTGTGCTGACGTGCCTCTACGCCAACCTTCACCTTCCAGATCCCGATGAGGAAAGCCAAGAAGAGGAAGAAACAAGAGAGGAAGACAGAGAAGAAAATGAAGAGATCGATGTGAGGTTGGTCCTGACGGAAGTACATGATACCCTGGGTCGTGTTGAGGTCCTCTACGCCCCGCCCCATGAGAGCGATGTAGAAGCGACGTGACCTCAGGGTGTGGTATCGTCGCGGGAACGTGATGACCAGTCTGTTTTGCAGGTCTTGAACAACGGTGATAAAATGTTCTTCCTCGATGCTGATGAACGTGTTTAGGCCGTGGGACTCGATTTCTGAGAACTGGCTCTGGTCTGGGTCAATGGTCGTTGAGACAGACTCATTCCCTGATCGACGCTCCCGGCTTGGTGCGTAGATCTCGCGGACCGATCTCCTCTTGCGTTGCGTAGATGCACTGACATAATCTTCATCAATTCTGATAACCTGTTGCTGGGTTTCTGCGTCAATTTCCACGATGAAGACGTCCGAGTCGAACGTGACGTAAACATCAAGGGCACCGTACGTGATATCCACTGTCAACCTGATATCCAGATCCGAATATTTGGGCATGATCACGAAGAAAGATGAAGCACCATCTGGAAGGGGAACTGGGTTGATAGGACAATCTGTAACAGATGAAAAAGAATGAAATTGTGGAAAGCCCTGTAAATTGAGCCATTCTGAAATACTTGTTAGTGCTGGGACTAAAAACTGGGTACCCAGGTCCCGCCCGAGAGCATCGTAATTTGTAATTTGTGTTATATGATTTTCGGGTAACCGGGTACCCGCCCGAAAAATCGTCGGGTTCCCGAATTGAAAAAATACCCGAAACTCCCACCCCTAATACTTGTACAGTTTGTACAATGTGTTTAATTTGCACTTAACTGCCTCTAAATTCATGAAATTGATAAGAACCTACACATAAATGTATATGGGCAAGTTCAAATTATTTTGTTTGTACCGCAAACTTTTTTTTTTTCTGAATTACAACTTCACCATGCAAACCTTCAAATCCTATATCATCAAAGCTGTTAGTATAACGACTGATTCTATCAAGTTAACAGCGCTACTAGAGCTTAGATTCGACCAAATAACAAGGAAAATGACATTTGCAATGTCATATTTTTTTTATTTTTCAGTAAAGTATGGAACAGGAAAGGAGCAAATACGTTGGACTTGCCCATATCTGAACAATTTACATAGTGCAACAAAGCAATAAACAAAGATATGGAGCAATAAAGTGCTAACTGGAAGAGTGTCATTTCAAATTTGGAGGTTTAATTATATCAAGAGATGAGAGTAAGGTGCTGTCATTTGATCAACATATGATATGAATTTCAATGCATATTTACAGAATGTAATGCACTGAGTAATTATTATGCCAAAGCACATCCATTTTTATTTCATTTTTTTTTACAAATGTGGGGATTAGCATAATAATACACTTACAACGTTAAACAACATATTTTTCAAAACATATCTTAAACTTTTCTGAAAATATGTTTTTGAAACATTTCAGTAGGATGATATTCAATTCCAGCACAGAACATGACTTTCAAAAGCATTAAATGGAACATGTATTCCTTCAAGTTTCCCTCAAACTGGTGACGTACATACCATTTTGGCTTTCTGGATTGAAGCAGATATCATTGTCAACATGCATCTGTCTGTAGCACTGGTGGCTGTCTGTTGGTGTGCCTTTGAACAGGTCATTCAGGCATTGCGAACACTGCAAGAAATCATGTAAGTCATGACATTAATATATACAGAGCATTTGGAATTGGTTCCAATGACACATCCAAAAGTTATTCACCTGTGACAGTTTCAATACCTATGGTTCAGACACCTTCCTGACACGTGTAATGGCAGACTGAAGTTAGCTGCCAGTTTTACAATTGCCACAAGAGACCATTTTGGTGATTGCCACGTCATAAATGACAGACACCTGGTATGCATCCCTGTCTCGGTTCATATTGTTGGGTGTTCATTCAATCCAGATGGCTTCACAAATCCTTCTGGCCTACTCCTGGCTTTCTCTTGCTACTAGCCCCTACTAGCTACAGGCACGATAGTGAGATGGTATTAAATTCTACACACATAATCCTATTGCTGTGTCACTAACAATATCATTTCAATGTCATTGACAATGACCTTCAAACTGGAAAACCCTGAAGGTCAATGTCAATGTCGGTATCTCACCTGGTGTTCCCAGCATGGTTCTGGGTATTCATCGGAGGGGCACTGCGGTGAGATGGTATTATTCTGGCACACATTGCATTCTCCATCTGCCTTATCACATGTATCTCCATGCCCGTTGCAGTCGCACCTGACAAACGAAACAATAAATGTTTTATTTTCTAAAGTTACTTGACTTATACATGCCCATGTACCTCTTTCACAAACCCATTCTCTTATTAAGCACACTAAAAAAGTGTAAAAATAATCACAAAACTCTGTATGTAATTCAGAGACTGACATTCAGTGGTACATAAATCTGTAGTTCAGTTCAGTATATTGTTTAATATTTCTAACTTTTACATTTCACATAACATTTTTACATAACAAACAAAACACTAGTCAAGGTAAATTGTGTTCCCAGGGACAAATATAGAAAGAAATTTACACCAAATCAATTTGTTGACATGCATTAGGAGTGTAGACTGAGCTTATATATGAAGTACTCTCAAACCAGAGACTTACGCCAATATACTATTAATACATGGTTGGGAGTGCGTTGGTGTGATCTGGCAACACAAAGGTTTTTATCGTGGTGTACTATACGAGGCGCAAGCCGAGTGTGTTTGACACCACGATAAAAACCTGCGTGTTGCCAGATCGCACTAATGCACGAACTCACAACCATGTATTAATAGTTTTATAAAACGGGTCGGTAATATGATTATGAAGTCTATAAAAATGGTTACAAACCCCATAGAAATGCCAAGAGTCGCACAGTCATGGAGGCTGCCATTTGCTTTCCTGGATGACATAACTGCGCAGCCAACAAAAGCGTGTTTCAGTGCGCGTATGTAATCCCTGCGCGAAAATGACAATTAAACTATGCGATTTCATTGCGTTTTAAGTTTGCACTCACCAGAGGTATGCGTACGCGCAGCTCAGCCGTGTTTTAGAGCCTTTTTGCCGTTTGTTTTCACTTTTTTTTGCACAGTCACATAATGTTATTTGATCAATCAGGATGGCTACATTCCTGAACCCGTTTTATAATTGTTAATGACAGCCAATTTTGCAGCAAGAAGCTTTCGCAAATCTCGACCCCGTGTGAAATTCACGAAAGTTTCATTCACGCACAAATTTCTGGTTTTACAGCAGCATTGAATAAAAGCTATGCTTGTCAGTAATTCAAAGTCTTTCAAATTTAAGCTAGATTATAACTTAGTTTACTTTTAAGAATACAGGCCATTGGTGTTGTGTGGGTGAAGTACATGTTTGTAGGTCTGTCTCATCCTACACTATGTCTACTTACGCTTGGCAATGATCCTCCACTTTAAAGTAACCGTTTATGCATGACTCGCAGCGTTCTCCCTCGCTGAAGTTACTGCATCCGATACAGAAGACTTCGTCTGAGAGAGGGCCTTTGTCAAACAGCTGAGAGATCTGTTTTCCACAAGGTAATCATTGAAAGAAAGAAAGAGAAGTAATAAGTATCGTTATGAAACGAGAAACATTCAAAATTTCTTCAAATTTCAGATCATTCAAGTACACTCTGCACACTGTGGACAATTAGTGCACCTTTGTCAAATAGCAGTGAGATCTGATGTACAGTTGATGCTAATTGAAAGAAGAAATAAATTCAACACAGGAAGTTTTTGTCACTGTTTCTATACACGTATGAGCGAAATCAACTGAATTTGAAGCTGAATGTAGATGTAAATTTGAATTTACAGGTACATTTAAATCAGAATTCTACTCACATTGTGTATTGGTCTATTTGGATAGAGAGAGTGGTAGTCGTGGTATTGACGAGTTGACAGGCATTGGTTTGTGTTTCCGTTGCAGTGCTCTATACATGGAGTGCAAGCACCTCCATCCACTGGGTTACCAACGAACAATGGCAAACAATGCTCACAGTGCTCCCCCTGTAGCGACAGAAACATGAGAAGATAAAACATTACGACCAGCGTTCAAATGAAAATGAGGGCTGACGAAGATTATTTGCCCATATACTTTTGAAAAAGTTACCAATAATGAATTGGGATACACCTGTACCACTCTGCTTTACTCAATTTGCAGTACATCCCCTGTAGCTATAGAAACATGAGAAAATGATAACATTAGGACCAGTATTAAAAAAAAATAATAAATATAGATGCGGGCCGTTGAGGGTTACATGTATATGCAATTAAGCGCTCCAAAAAGCTACCCATAATTAGTTGTACTCAATAAGCCTGTACAGATACTGTGACATGTTGTCGCCCCATAAATTCTGTACAGGTAGAGAAAGCCTGAAACAGAGAGGTGACGGCGCCCTGGGGAGCGTTTCATGAAAGGAAGTTGTCGGATATTTTATCCGACAACTGTTATAAGCTTCTAAAATCCTTGCATCTGATTGGCTGAGAGCAAATTTGTCGGATGAAATATCTGACAAGTCCTTTCATGAAACGTCCCCCTGATATCAGGAAAGAGCATGAAAACTGGCATTTCTTTTCAAAACAATTTCTGTCCATGAGGTATACCGTAGTTCAATTTAAAAATAGCTCTAGCAAATATTTTTTTTTTTATTATTACATAATTTGTTTAACCCTGACTAGAAGGTACAGCTATAAAACCAGAAAATTAGCAGCGAGAGAAAAATTTGCAAATGTTGCAAGTGATTGAGATTCACGAAAGCTGAACAATGATCTTTACATGGCATTCAAAGTGACATTTATATCTAGCATGGCACAATCACATCACGTGACTGAAAACAGCACTGTCTTACTCACCGTGGTGTTATTACGACACTCCAAACAGACATCCTTGAAGCTCTCACTGTGGCAGTTACTATGGCTATTACAGAGACATTCGGTGCTGCAGTTGTGTCCAACATAACCAAAGAAGCATTCGCACTGTTCAGGGGCTACGCACACACCATGGTCTCCACACATCTGGGTGCACACTGGTCTGCAGGGACTGTCCCCACTGACAAAGAAATTTGAAAAGTTTGCATATGAATTATGGTAAGTTCAAAGAAGAGGCACACAGACAATGATCTCCAGCCTTTATAAGATGGCGTAATTGGTATGGACAAAGATACTATACATCATTAAACTTGGACAAAGATACTATATACATCATTAAACTGCATGACATATACTTTAAAATCATACACTTGAATGAAGCCGTCAGTGTTGCAGTGTTGGAACAAAAATGTAAAAACGTCGAAGAACCAGCTAAATGGTAACCCTTTTTCTCAAAAACGTAGATTGTAAGACTGAAAAAAAAAAACCCTTTTCCCAAAGACGCCTTGGGTCGTAAATCTGACCCTTATTCAACGGTGTTTTTGGACACGCATGGGTACCACTTCAGGCTGCGAGTGACCCCTGCGCCCTGGGCACCACCACCATCACGACCATGACCATGCTTACCTTTCTCTCTCATATCCTTGCTTGCAGTTGCATTCAAATGATGCGTATGTGTCGGTACAATCCTCATTCTCCCCACAATTATGGTTACCGTTCTGGCATTCGTCCTCTGGAGGACACGTGAGGTACTTCCATTCTGGTGTTCCAGTGATACCTCCCACGGTGGCATTGGCAACAGCAGCTGAAGAGGGCGACAAAGGTACATGTTGTATAATTTTTAACAAAATGTACAATGGTGACTACTGCTTCCACATTTGCTTTTCTTCAAAATAAACATTGTACATGAACTCACTTTTGTCATGTTATTGATTTCTTTTCTATTATTATCCATTTAACAGAATGCATTGTTTATACAATATCTATGCAACTGTGTTTGGAATTTGTAGAATACAAGCGCAGTGAAATTCAATTAAAATAAAAAATGGATGTGGTCAATCCAGTAAACATTTTAAAGGAAATTCTCGATAAATTGATTTGCAACTGCTATGAAAATGATCAATACATGTAGTTATCCAAAGTAATAGAGAGGGAATTCTCGCTACCCCAAATACGCAATTTTGCCAACAGATGGCGTTTGTCATGCAAACCACGCATGCGCAGTGCTGACAATATCCCGATCGGGTCGACAAGCGTTTGTCTTTTTGCATTGAAAATGTACACAGGTATTACAAAAATCCTCGAGTTTGAGTATAAATTAACCGACATGTTTGAAAAGATACCATGATTTATTGAGACAATAGGTTGCATTTTCAAAATTTGAGTGGTTTATGTCACGCGATCAAAAAATTAAGCATTTTAGCACTCATTTTGTTCATAAGCCGTAGTTTTTCAATACGGAACGGAAGTGAAGTTAACGAAGATGCGGACCATTTCTATGCATATTGCCCTCTACGTCGAAAATTGCGTATTTGAGGTAGCGAGAATTAGGTAGGAAGAAAGAGAGAGAGAGAGAGAGAGAGACACACACACACACACACACACACACACACACACACACACACACACGTTTACATGGCTTTACTTCCGAGGACAACTATTGTTCCTCTATTGTTACTCGTCCTCGGACAGTCGACGGAATAAGGCATAAATTCATTGTTCGACGTTCGAGGACTATTGTCCGGCTTCCGAGGACCATTGTTGTCATGATTTTTTTTTGTTCTCTGTCCGAAAATGTCCTCGGACATAATGCTAAACAAACGCACGTTTACATGGCTTTACTTCCGAGGACAACTATTGTTCCTCTATTGTTACTCGTCCTCGGACAGTCGACGGAATAAGGCATAAATTCATTGTTCGACGTTCGAGGACTATTGTCCGGCTTCCGAGGACCATTGTTGTCATGATTTTTTTTTTGTTCTCTGTCCGAAAATGTCCTCGGACATAATGCTAAACAAACGCACACACACACACACACACACACAGGAACACAGTGAACAAATGAGAAAAAAGCAGAAATACAGACAAAAACACAAAGGAAGAGAGTAAACGGCGAGTAAATCACAGAGAGATAGAGAGAGAGAGAAAAGAAGCAAGAGTTTAGTGACACTTACGAGGCAGTGGACCATGGATAGAGCTGATCTCCTGCCTGGAGCACACCCCATCGATAGGTCCCAGCAGCCCTCCAGACAGACAGATCCCAGTGCCATTGTTACCAGGCACTGGGCACCATCCACACCATGCCTGGTGCAGGCAGTGGGAACACTGGGTGTTGGCAAAACACTGCTCAGGGCAGTTGTCCGAGGCTCCCTGGGCTACAGGCCCGCACTCGCCCACGGCACAGCGTAGATGGAGGAACGTTGGCGACATGCACTGGAGGAAGAAAGAGGGACATCAAATTACAACTGATTTCATTATTTACATCATGACTTCAGAGACTAATATTTTTGCCTTGCTTGAACAAATATGAATTTAATTAATTGCCTTTGAAAAATGTTTTGAATACCCCTTGAAAACCTAATGTAAATGTAGCATCATGAATTGGAAAAGTACTCTGCTATCCAAGCTTAATAAAATCAAGAAATTGATTAGTATTGTATTTGTAGCAAATCTTTCCAATACCAAAAGAACCAAACTAACTCATTATTCAGAAAAAAGGTTTGCGGTACAACCATGTGAGTTGGAATAACTCCACGTTCCGGTCAGAATGCTCTGGCCGTCGTCAGGAGAATAAGAAGAGCGAATAAATCAGCAGAAGTTTCATAATGCAACTCAGTGAGAGGTAGGTTTACAGACTTTAATTTAGAGTGATATCGCAGGTATCTGATTCGAGGCTAGATTATAACAAATATTCGCCAGTTGCACTTCATTATCAGATAATATGGAATTCAAATCTAGCCTGATTGGGTGTCATTTCACTTAGGAGCTTGGCCGTCCTCCTCACTGACTGAGTGACCGCAGTAAAAGGTATTACGATGTTATCAAGTATTGTCTTGAAATACATTAGTCGCTGTTGATATGTAGCCTTTATTAAATTAAAAAGAAAATTTATCCACAAGAAAAAAAAGAAAAGATAATACGGAATCTGTAACAATGTTTTAGACCAATCAAAATCCACTATAAACTAATTATTATGCTATCATAATACAAGCAATGGCTTCAGACAGAGATGGCAAACAAGTGTGGTCTCACCTGATTTAACCAAGGGCTCCACATGCACTCCTGCCAGCCCCCATCCGCCCCTACGGAGGTCAGACATTCCCCACAGGTGGTATGCTGGTGGCAGGGGGTGGGGCAAGATAGCGGGGGGATAGTCACGATGTCGTAGTCACTGGGTGCTACCATCAGGAGGCGATTGCTGAAGCAGTTCCAGTCGTAGATGGGTCTGTAGTTCAGCAGTCGTCTTGTTTCACCTGCAGAGATCAATGATAAGAGGTTTATATCAGTTATAAAAAGAATCTGCACAAGTGATTAGTCCATACATGTAGCTTATCAAGTGGCGAGAAAAAATACACACACGACTCATGCAAATGTGCAAACTGCCATCAAGGGTACCATATGACATCACAATCCGTGGACAGGAGAACCATTTACGGACAAAAAGACAGCGCTCTATTTGGAACTTACGAAAGAAAGAATATCACTTTAATTCTCTTACAAATTAATTACTCTTCATTTCACTGTTCAATATCTTCCCATTCCTCGACCCTTATTAAAACAATAAATATTCAAAACCTCCAATGTCTTGTACATGAAAAAAAAAAAAATCTCACAATGATAAAGTAAGCACTATTTTTTCCACTGACACTCTGAATAATTATTATCAATAAAGGGGAACAACCACAAAAAAAACAACATTTGCTTTGAATGTCTTGGTTTCAATACCAGTACACATGTACTACTAAGAGATATTGGGAATTAAAATACTTTCGAAGTGAGGGTAAAATCACTTGTGAGAGACTACTATATATATGAATTATTACACAATGCATGCGGAAACTGCTGAGAGTATGTCTTTAAGAAAGGTAAGACGTTGAGAGGCTTACTAGAACGTTTGAACTGCCTGGTCCAGATACATCCACTGCTGCCAGAAGTACACTTGGAGCAATCACTAGCCTCACAGATAGTCTCGGAGCAATCGCTGCGGTCGTGGTACTCCTTCTGGGTCTCCACTTGACAGTTGTGTTCCTCCATGCAGTTGGCAGCCGTTGGAATGCAGGCACCCTCAGGGCAGTTATAACACCACTTGCATGTCTAGGAGAAGTAATCATGGTTTATGATAATAATTATATTGTTTCAATATGGCACGAAAAAGAGACATGATAACGAAGCTTTTCGACCTGCACTCATCAGGTTATCACGCAGGTATATAACAAATTACTTGAAATCAACTATATTATACTCGGTAAACCCGGACGCAACCTAGACGCTGTAATTTCAGAACCATCGCAAAGCTTGGACGAACTCCTTTTGTCTGCATAGAAGAGGTTCATGCGATTGAATGTAAGCGGCTTCCAGAAGGCGTAAATGCGCTGAGCTTCTGGCCCGGGACATAAGTGAGAATTGGTCGTCGGCATAGCTTTGTGCGCAAGCTGGATTGTTCATTTCTAACATTCTTATTGTCCTCTTATTACTTGGCATTTCCATCGAATATGTATTTTCCTTCATTTACAGAAAGACTGTACATGAATGTATTCATTCATCAATCTATCTGAAATGGTTTATACGGAAATATCATTTGTGGCCAAAGAGCCAAATTGCAGATTTAAATAATAGTATATTATAGAATCAATCACGAAGTAAAAGATTCACATGATATATATACATATACATACAAGCAGCAATCGCAAAGTCAGACTATATTAAGATTTCACTATGCCCCCCATAAATTCAATAGCTGGATACAGCAGGTTTGACTGTAGTTAATTACAGTTTCTAACCTGTTGAGCTGAGAGATGAGAAGGGTACACAGTGACACATTCACTACAGATGGACAGCTTGCTACAGTTTCTACTCTCGATGTATGAATTGTCACACATAGTTCCATTCAATAGCTGGTTTGGAGACTCACAGCTGATAGAAGAGAGTGAAATACAAGAACAATCATGATTATAAATATTGCAGAATTAAGCTAGTTTTGCAGAGCGGGGTGTAATGGATGGCTCCCTGAAGTTGCATTGATACCAAGAACTTTAAATGACCTTTGACATACATGTACATACACTGGCAAGAAGTACAAATTATTGGAAGAACGCCCTCACCTGACAGACGAATCCTCTTGGATTGAGAAGCATGCCACTAACGTTGAGTTGCTCATAATGCAGGCAGAGCAACCTGGCATGGCCATGCATCCTTCCCTGGTGGTCTGAAGTGTACAGAGATCAGAGGGCATGTTGGCGGTGCTCATGGACCCGTAGGTCGAGCCATCGTAACCGCCAAACAGGTAGACTGTGTCGTCTTTCACGGTAGCGACGTGGCTGTGTAGAGGTTTAGGCTGAGCTCCAGTGGACCATCCTACGGAGAGAATACAAGAATGTACAACATAACAAATCAAGTTGTCATGATAGTTATTAATCTTCTCTAATGTATATAAAGATAAAGGGGCTATTTACGCACTGATGATGTAGAGGTGTCGTGGTCTAGTGGATACGTCACCGGACTGTGGCTCACATGGTTCGCGGTTCGAATCCCGCCACGGCGCTAATGTCCTTTGGCAAGACATTCATCTACATTTGCCACTCTCAACCCAGGTGAAGTAAATGGGTACCCGGTAGGAAGAAATTCCTTGAAATGCTTTAGCGCCATAATAGGCAGCTCGGCTAAAGCCGGGGTAATAATGTGATACTTTGTATTAAGCGCAGTAGAGTATATCCATATAGTGGCTGCGCTATATAAATGGGCATATTATTATTATTATTAATGGGAGCAGGTTATTTAAAACATAACTCTCATGAAAATTAATTGAAGGTTTGTCAATGTAATGACATTAGGAGTGTTCCAGTCTCAAGCCTTCATATGCACTTTGGCCTGTACAGAAATATCACCAACATAAAAACCACAGAAAACCCACTCTAATGGCAGGAGGTTCTCAAATGTAAAGTTATTCTCTCACAGTAAAAAACCTTTAAACAATAAAAGATAATATCCTCTGATACAATACCTTGGCCATCCATAGACTGCCATCTGTTGCAGGAGTAGTGGTAGACCAGTACATTATCAGTGATGTCCTCTCCCTCTGCAAAGCCACCCAACACAAGCATGTACTTGGAGAAGGTGACGGCCGAGTGGAACATGCGTGCTTCCGGCTGAGTGGAGAGAGGAAAAGACAATTTAGAAGTGCCCAATGATGCGTACGAATGAGGAATGTATTTATAATTTTCGCATTTGTAAATTCTTTCCACATGAAAACCTCCATTTTCTCTATATCTCTGTATTTATTTATTTTTTTTACGATAGGCAGTTTATCTTTCTCTATTTCTCTCTGTCACTTTGTCTTTCTGTCTGTTTGTCTGTCTCTCTTTTTCTCTCTATCTCTCTCCCTCTCTCTCGCTCTTGTCTTGTAAATCCTGCTTTCTCTCTCTCTCTCTCTCTTTCAATATATTTATATCTTCATCCCTTTGGATATATGTCTCTCCTTATCTCTTTCTTTATCTATCTCCATCCCTTCCCCCCGGTCTGTCTCTCTCTCTCTTTCTCATCTCTGTGCGAAGTACATGTACATGTAAACTCACCCTGTAACCTTCTGATGGTAGTATACTCCAGCCCGCTGATGGTGCATGGAATGCATAGAGCTTGTCTGAGATAGACAGCGCCTGCAGGTGGAATCGGTAGCCCCCAAAGACATAGAGGGAACTGGTTTCATTATGCCAGACAGTCGAGTGTCCAAACAGACCTGTGAAGCAATACATGAAATCATCGAAAGAAATCCATGTAAATAATGCAACATAATACGTTTATAAATAGTCATGACATTGTTCAGTTGTTCAGTAGAGGTGTCATAGTCGAGTGGTTTAAATTTTTGACTGCAGATGCGAAAGTCGTGGGTTCAATCCCCGGCATGGCACTTATGTCCTTGAGCAATGCATTTTATCTACATTGCTCCTCTCCACGCTCGCCCACACCGCAAAATATTCCACGTTTACATTAAGGGAGGACAGTGTTCTGAAAACTATGTTATCTCTTATATCAAGAAAATATACTTTTATCATTGGCACTTGAGCAGATGTCTCTGTTAACTACATATGCATACACAACCAGCACTGCGCAGAAATTTTCCAATGACTTGTCTGAATATGAATTTGTAAATAATGTACACTTAACATTATTTTCCTACCATAAAAGTTACCAAAGTTTTCAGAATACCAGCCCAAGTCCTTATAGAGTCACGAGTGTGATAATACCTGTTGGTGGAGTGCCTTGGGATGATTTGAAGTGACCTGTCAAGGTAGCCGTGTCAAAGTTGATGATCTTTGACAGGAGGCCCAGGGTGGGTGAGTAACCTCCGATGACGATGAGGGTCGTGTCATCCACCATGTTCATCGTGTGACCTGCGATCTTGAGATCATCAATGGGAGGCTGAAGAAAGAAAGAAAGAAATTCCTTTAGCACTTTTGGACAGACAGAAAAGTTAAGTTATATATTTACTGATATTTAACGAGAAATATCAACATTTGGTACTTTTATCAACACAGAGAGGTACATACATGTACATGTATATTGGGTTTTATAGAAATGTTAGACAACTTGCTTCTTCCATTTTTTAAAGGGTAGATAGTATTTAGACCAAGATTAATCACACACTTTGATATCACTTTAAAAAAAAAAGACTGAACATTCCAGAGATTTCATGTAGCTATAGTGGTTCATTCACTTTACTCTCAATCAAAAGGGTTGAGGGTTCAAATCTCAGTCAGGCATTAAGCATCCTTCAGCAAAACATTAGTCCACATTTTTGCCACTCTCTACCCAGGCGTAAATGGGTACCCGATATGCTTGAGCGCTACATATTTGGCCGGGGTAATAACGTTGGAGCGCCAGGAATGTCATGACGTGACAGACATAAGCGCCAACAAGAAGCCACCATTATCATCATTATTATAAATATAAAATCACTAGAGCTCTAAAATACAGTGAGGTATCGGCAACACAGCAAAAAAAAAAGGGTGTTTTCATATGCCAAAAGTTCAACAACATTATATTTTCAAGCTTTGAGCAAATGACTATCTCACAAAGGATTAATGACTCCCAAATTTGTTCAAAAAGAATTATATTTTTTAGCATTCAGTGTGAATTTCATTTGTGTGAGAATTTAATTTCCATTCAGAAGATTTGACCTTCCAGCCGAATTGTACTACGCTATCATGCTCAGTCATTTTTGCTGGGGGGCGCTTTATAGAGTTTGACGGTATATCGCCTTCAACCCCATCTATTGTAAAACCCGAAGTGTTCACAAATTGCAAACGACAGCCATTTTTACAGCAAGAAACTTTCGCTATTTGCACAAATTTAGTGTTATATCAATTATGATTCAATGATTTTGGAGCATAAAACTTTTGCAAAGCTGAACCACTCGCGAAATTCGCAAACATTAAATGTGCACGAAAAATTCACGCTTACTCACCGTTATTTCAGACCAAGTGTGCTGGGTCAACGAATACATCCACCAGTCACCTAACACTTCACTGTCAGACAATCCTCCACTGATGATCATCTTATCAGGCGCAACGAACGCAGCTGCATGGTAGTTGCGTGCAGAGGGCGCTACAGCGTTTCCTAAAGCGTGACTGGTCCATTGGGAGGCTGATGCATCGTAGCTGAAGGTTCAGAAAGGAGACGATGAGATCTTTAACATATATCAACTTATATAAACTATAATATATACTTTTTAAAGGTATTTTCATTTCCTCCATTATGCTTATATTGAAAGTCTGTGACTGAAATTCTACACATATCAGGTCATATCATAAAGTACATGGATTTGAAATACTGCAAAAGAAACAGAAGCATAGGAAAATACCAACCTTTTGGAAGCAACAAGAACAGATCTTTTTTTTTTTACACTGAATAACATGCTGAAACTCTTCCACCTCCCCACAAAAAATATGGAGGTGATTATTTGACCAGTTTTAACAAATAATACATATTTTAAAATTTGATAATTTACTTATTTTAACCCTTCACATTCACACAAAAATTATCTTGATTCTCCAAACATACCTCCAAATATCATTCAAGCGTTTATTCTCCTGAGAGTATCCTCCAAACAGCCAGAACTTGCCATCATTATCAGCAACCAAGGTGTGCCCCATGCGACTGGCTGGGCCTACGTTGGAGTTAGAGCTCAGTCGCTCAGCATCATAGATCAGAGACCAGACGGCCTTTGATTGAGAATTTGTGGGCGTTGTTACGATGTTGCATGCAGCGCCGCTGTAGCCTTGATTGCATATGCACAACAGGAGATGCTGGATTGAATAGAGGAAATAATGTAATAATGACCGATTTTAAAACACACTGTACCTTGTCGGAAGGAAAGACCTGATGGTCATAGTGATTAAAATTACATTTTTTCCTTCAAGGCAGCTTGAGAGAGCATGCTCAGGAACACATCTGCACTGTCTTATATTCTTGTTTTATGGGGTTGTATTCATTATTGTTACAATTTTGTTTTCATTGTTACAATTTTGTTTTCATTGTCAATATTTTGTTTTCATTGACAACAGACCCGTTTACTAATTTTATGTAAACTTCTTGAACAAAAGTTACTCTTGATGACTCAAAAATTGCCAAATTGCAAAATGGATTCCAGCCATAGAGATGCCATTATGCGTACAGGTGCACTAAATAGTTGGTAACTAAGGATTCTGGAGAGAAACATGCATGACTTTAAATACATTAGTAAACAGGGCCCTCTTGCATAAAAAGTTGCATTTCATCGCAACTCAAAAAATTAAACGCAAGTCCCAAATACACGATCCTGATTGGCTGAAAATCAAGTTGCGTTTAATATTTTTGAGTTGCGATTAAACGTAACTTTTATGAAGGAGGGCCCTGGTCTATTATATTTTTATACTGCTGTGCCAAATAAATTAATAATAATAATAATAGTAATTACCATTGGAACTATTTTTGTACTACTACTCTTGGCCTATGAGTACACATATTTCTCAAAGTACTCACATCATTGCACATGCCACGCCCCTCCAGCAATCCACAGTCATCAGGACATATCTCTTCTTCGCAGTCGTCTCCTGTGTACCCGGCCCTGCACTCGCACACCTGATCATCCTCCACCTCATCCTCATCTTCGTTAGCGCAGTGCCAGTTGCCATTGCAGTCCTCTTGGCAGGTACGGACGTCGTAGACCCCGGTGAAGCCCTGCGTCGGCGATGTCGCGCTGACGTTGGCTTGGAAGACGATGGTCATCACACCTACGAAACAAATTGATATGATTTGATGGTAATCCCTATGTTTTGTGTATAATATAGAAGTTATTCACATGTGCATGCACCGATACTTAAGTATGCGTAATATGTTTACAGCAAAATGTAAGATGTCTTCGAATAAACAACTGCAGACGAGACTCTCGTGAGGAGATAGCCATGTAAGAAACGAAAATACCTAAATGAAGCATGCATTGCTCATGTTTCCCAAAACTATACAATACCAAAACAATATAGGGATACATACAATTACATGTAAAAGTGCTTTCAAAACCACCTATACAGCAAGACTAAAACCTGCATAGAAGGGAACTGGTGTGGGAGGGCCACCTGACTACAAAGACCACTTTTCCCCGTTTCCTTTGAGTGGTACATCATAAAACGATTCGGCTGTACAAAATACATGCATTCCTTAAATTGAAACACATTACGACCGTAGATTACTATTATTCTTCAATTATGAATACCTTTGTACAAGCACAGGGTATAAAATGTGCACTGTTTCTTTATCATGAATATGTAATCAATTACAATCTCACACAATTTCAGATTGCTTAATTTCTTGTGTCACACCCACCTATGGGATCAAACTTGCTTATATTCCTTACAATCTATTATAAAGAGATATCTTTATTCAAGATACAGAATAAATACTGCAAGTACAGATAAATACCTGAATAAGCGGTCGTTTTTATGGATGAACTAGATGAGTGTCCACAGTAAGCCCCTATCTCCTGACTCTGAACAGCCACACCAAAGTTCTCCCACAGATGCTCAGGGATGCCATCGTACACATGAACATAGTCCCTCTGTAAAGGGCAAGGAAACACAGACATGAAAATCATAACTGTCATACCTGTGCATGCGGGTGGTTTACCTGGGCACTGTTTCATAAAACTTGTCATCAATAACAAGATATAATAATTGTTACAAGCTACTGAAATCCTTGAATCTGATTGGCTGAGAGCAAATTTGTTATAGAAATTTGGCAGTTGCTATAGATGCCACAGCATATGTCAGAGTTGCTATAGATCCTAGGAACAGATTGTACTCACCCCACACTCTACATCCAGGGTATCTACAGTGAGTGTGATGGCTCCAGGAGAATTGAGTGCCCCAGCAGCTTGGGTCAGGCTGCCGAAGGTGGTCAAGACCCATAGACAGTAGCCATGATCAGGATCCGCTACCCCAAGACCCTCGTAGGAGCCCAGCCTGGAGGAATGGATGTTGGTCAGGATGGATCGACCATTGCACTTCTGGTAGCACTGACCTCTATTCCTGATAGATTCAACGAAAAACAAAAACACTTCGAAACTTAAATTCTATTCTCCCAGGATGGGCAACTGTTCCTGATAAAGGGATATCATCAATCAAGGCAAAGGAATTCGAAAGATAGACGTCGGTCAAGCAAAAATGGATGTTCTGCAAACCTACTGTAACTTGTACATAGGAGCTGATCACGTAAATTTATAAGCTTATTGTTTCATACAAGCTTTAGGGAAATCTAGGCATAGGCAAACCATGTGGATCGTGTCTATTGATGTTTTATGTGTTCAAATGAAGTAAAAAATCTTCAAAAGCAGTCTTCACATGAGACAAGAGAGATAAGGAAAGACAGATACAGACAGATAAAGGTTGAGATTTAGCAAAAGCAAGACAACTTCTAATAACACTTACTGGGGTTCTCCAAAGAAGCCTTCCTCACACACCTCACAGTGGTCACCTAGGGTGTTGCCAGTGCAGTAGCAGACGCCAGTTGTTCCGTCACAGTTACCCAGCGTAGCATTGCCATGCCCATGGCAATCACACTCCAAGCACCCAGTGGGTGTGGTAGCATCGCCGTAGCTGCCTGGTAGACAGTACTGGCAGTGTGAGCCAGTAGACCATTCTGTAAGGGAGAGAAGGGTTGTATTGTAGAGGTAAGAAGTTCTGGAAGATGCAATTAACTTTTATGATGAACATGTACGATGGTGGAATCCATACTTGCCAACATTTGGAATTCAGAAAACAGAACACACACTGGCTGGGGGTCCAGTAACTAAAGGGAGCTCCACCGCCACTGCCGCCGCCGCCACTGCCAACTCTGCCACCGACACTTTCCCGCTCATGGTTGCTTTTATTTTGACAGATTTTCTTCCGAAATCGAACCAAATCACAAATCACGTATGACTATTTACGTGATACGTACCGAGTACTGCGGACTCAACTTGCGGTGAGCATGAGCGACTCACGATAGCGCTAATGTATAGCGGACGTTAACGGTATACAATACTGTACGTAGCGAATGCATGCATGCTGTGCATATGGCTGAGGGATATGCATAGCACCATACACACAAGCGCGCTCATATTACAGCGTGGCGCACAGCAACACGCCGCACGCATGTTGCGCAGTGCAATCCTCTCAACACTCGGATGCTATGGAAAGCCGACTGGTATTAATACTATTTCCCCAAAATCGAAATGTTCCGTTTTTTATGGTTCTAAAGACTTAAAAAACAGGATGGTTCCGTTAAAAATGGAACGGTTGGCATGTATGGGAATCTGAATCCCTCCAAGCATAGAACACCTGATAAACAGTGCTAGCACCGTGAGCGGGCAGACGATTATGGGGCGTGTATTGTTGATTTCACAAGTTCTAAAAGATACAATGTACATTCTGGAAATGTGAATCAACTGAACCTAGTACAAAATCCTAACTTGAGCACTTTAGCAAAGTGACAATCATGCAAGCCAAATGAATCAAAGGGATATTGCACTTGGTCCTATTACAGAGGTCTATTAAGGACAGTACCTAAAAATTATGCGCTATGCACACATTGCATTGCGCATTATAATTTGTGCACAGCTCAATAACACTTGTAGCACTGGCTTGTCTCTGCTAACTAAGTGTCTTAAACTTAGGGTAAGAGAGTTTGCTGAAAGATAACATTGCATACTATGTTGCATACATATTTATATATGCCCCAATAATGTACTGATACGTCCGAGTTTGGTTTTGAATTGAATACAGCCCCAGGATATTTGTCAAAATTTTATTTACCAAGGCACTGATCACATAGTCCCACCCCATTGTCACAGGTGCTGTGATTGTTGCATCCACAGCTGATGTTGCAGCTCATGCCTGTCCAGCCCAGATCACAGACGCACTCAAACTCTGGTGCTCCACTGCAGTACCCAAACTCACATGTATGAAGGCACCTGGGTAAGGAGATATAATAAGTGAAACAGGTTTATCACCACTTAGACAATGTCAATTAAATGAACCTTTCACTCATGATGATGTAACTCTCTTTTCATGACAAGTTTTAAAAATGACAAAGGTATTTCTTCGTTTAAGAGCCAACTTTTAAACAGGTCTATGACTTCAACACACACGGTTTCTGTAAGCACTGTTGATCAATCCATTTGAATACCCGTTTAGGTAAAAAAGTTGCTGATTTTTTTCTTCATGCAAGATTTCCTTCCACCTGAAAGGGCAAATAAGTAAGGCCACTAATAACAATTTGGTTAAAAAAAACCTCTGAACTTTGTAAAGGTTCTGCTGCATAAGAAATCCTTGCTGACTAACATGTAGCCCTGCAATGCAAAATGTGAGAAAAGTGCAGTGCCCATCAAAGTGGCATCCCCAAATCCCCCACCCCAACCCCCAATCCCCTTCTCACTTTGACGAGAATAAGCAAAAAAAAATAATAAATTTCCACTACTCACGTGCTGTTGCAGAATATCCTTCCATCCCCTTTGAACCCATAGTTACATCTGCATTCAAAACCCTCGTACGTATTGACACAGGTAGCATTAGCATGGCAATCGTGGCGCTCAAGACGACACTCGTCGACGTCGGGACACTTTTCATATGACCAATCGGCGGGGGTTAGGACCTGCATCTTGTGGGCTTCGGCCACAGCAGCTGAGCAGTTCATATTTGCATATGGACCACCGAAATCACCCGATTGACAACTGCAGAAGAATATTAAGGAAATGTGTTCTAAAATAAGAAGGTGGCTTTGAAAGTCTGTGATTATGACTCATTCACCATGAATTACATGTACCACACTTACATACAAGAGAATATAAAGCGAAATAATAAACTACATGCATGGGGCAGAAAGAGCAAATATTTCTGCACACTGTCAATTTGTTATTTTGCATATCTATCTAGCATTTAAAACACAAGAGTTTTTAAAGTGACAATAAGCAGTTCTAAAATGGCAACATGTTTACAAGTTAATATAATTGTTCCTCAAAACAAATTTCAAACTCTTCTACCAAGATCACGTCAATGTTTATGTATTCTTTTCAGATGCATAGATTGTCATGAGAAAAATGTAGGGGGGAAAAATGCCAGCATTGCAAATCAAAATGGCTGATCAAATTAAAACAGTTGATTACTGAATTCCATCATTCCTATAGACTTAATGCAGTGACTTCCCAGTTCCCAATAGGCAATGGGTTAATAGCCCTTCAAAATGTTCTTGTCATCAGGCTGACTTACACTCCCATGTCAGGGTCATCTGTATCTCCACACCACCCACACTGGAAGGTATCTAAGCAGGCGCCACAGTTCTGATGGGCGGAACATGTCGGACACTGGTTGTCCTCCCTGCCAAACAAAGCACAAACACATCACAGAGTGAGGGGGAATCCGCGATGAAAGTAATGGCAAGTGACGGAAGCACCTCTCATTCCTACATAACATGCAGCAATGTTCTACGATAATACAACGCTAGCTCGTTTTCCTTCAGGAATAATAATCTAAATATTATATAAATGGAAGAAGCATTATCAACACTGGATGCCCTTCTACTCCTCATGGAATGTAAACCATATAAAGACCACTCAAGGGAGACAAGAAAAGCGGTCTTTATGAGCAGGTGGTCTTTATGTACAGGTTTCTTTAATACATGTTTCAATGAGAAACACTTTTCAAGGGAAACAAAAATTGTGGTCTTTATAGACAAGTGGTCTTTCTATACAGGTGGTCGCTAAAGCAGGTTTGACTGTACTAATACATAATATGGATTTTGCAGACAGTGTGACTACACACAGTACTGAATATTAAACACAATTTTAATCTCAACGAATCAGAATTACATATTTAGAAATAGCATTTGAATCTTTTAAGTTTTTAAATCCATATTTATTTTCTTTATCAAAAAGAGGAAAGGCTGAGATAAATATTTATGTATAATACATGTATGTAATACAATGTACAGGTACTGTAAAAGTGAAATTTTCCTGCAATGAATATTTTGCGTTTTGCCGAGTAAAGGGAATTCCATGTGTTTTAATTTCGCCGACATGCTGGGCTCATGAGCAAAAAATTAAATAAGCAAAAATCTTTCATTGTTTTCATTTTTGCGCCAATTTCATGCTGCATGAACATGCGTAAATTCCCACACTGCGAAATATTCCACATTTACGGCAGGTGTATAACAATTAGTTATTATTATGTAGAGCAATGTAGCTAGTACTTACTGATCAAACCAATGAGAACACTCTCCATGGATGAAGGCTGAGATGTATGTAGGAAAGTGTAGACATGTCATCGTATCAGCACACCATGCGCAGTTCTTGACTTCAATACAACTGGTGCAGTCTGTTACTCTGTAACGAAGCAGGAAAAAAGAAATGATAGCACAAGATTTAAAGGTAATGGTACATGTATTTGTAACTTAAGTTAGGTCATTTAATACTGTATACGCCATAAAGTTTTCGCCAATAGGACTAGTGGTTGAATTCGCGATCAGGAAATTCTCGAATCTACAAAGAGCAATGGTGAATTTCTGACCAGGAGACAAATTAATTCAACCGATTATTTATGTTGGCAAAATGTTAGCATGTTGTTAAAATTGCTACCCACTCGCAATTCGCAAAAATACTTTAAACCCCCCGCCCCCACAAAATATATGGCGTATACACTAATTGATAGGCCTTAAGTACAGTACATTATAGCTGTAGGAATCACCAAGAAGCTGGAGGGCAAGTTTCGAATGGCTTGAACGACATACTTACTCATGACACGATGGTTGGCACTGTTGAGGATCCCTCAAGGAATCTTCGAAGCGCCCTCGCCTGGTACAGGCTACGTCAGCTGTCACCCACTCACACAAGGGATCCTGGGATACAGGAACAGAAAAAGATTTGATTAGAAATGCATTTCACGATATTGCGTGACTGAGTTCATTAAATATATAAATATATAATAATTGTCAACAGAGTCAGTCACAACAATTCTTACATTTAAAAAGCACATCTCAATACTTTTTATCATCATCATCATCATCATCATCATCATCATCATCATCATCATCATCATCATCATCATCATTGATGATCAAGATCAGCATAGTAACTGAGATTCTTACTTTCACAATCATAACTAAACTATTTTCCCTCTAGTGACATATACATCAAGGTACATGTACATGAAGAAGACCAACCTATGCCCCATCTACTCTTTCTCTTCCTTTCTTATACCAGAAGCTTCATTCCCTGTCCTTCTCCTCCTCCTTCTTTAACTTCTAATTTCTGTTTCTTCCTCTTTCACTCTCCTCACTCTATGTCTTGCATCATCATGTCTTCCCTCCTCTTCCGTTTTCATCTCAAACAAAATACAAAAAGACTCACCGAGGTACACAAGTCACAGTTCCAATGCTGGCTGCAATTGCCACAGTTTTCCCCATCCAAGACCAGATGATGCTCAATGGGTCGAGATGAGGTCCCACACCGATCCATGGACAGGGTGGGGCCATCCCGCAGCTCGCATGTGTCGCTCAGGGGGCACCACCCGCATGAGGCGTCGGTCAGACACCCTCGACAGGTGGAGTAGTTGGTGCAGGCATCAGATTTATATGGCTGAAGATAATCTGATGTGAAGCTCTGCATGAAAAAACACAAAACGGGCATCAGTACCTCTCTGTATTGTCAAAGGAATTTAGTCTATTAAATCTTCACAAAAAAAATAATGATAATTACTCTCCGATCAAGGTTTACCATTTTTCTCCTAAAGATATTTTTTTTAAAGGGCTGAACCCACAGCACTAATTTATATTGGAAATTGAATTTGGGATAAGGGTGACTATCATGAAAAGGATTCTCGTCACCATGTTATAAGACAACATATAGACTCAGGCATCCATATAATTATCAAACCTCGGAACCTTCGGAACAAGCTAAAGACAATCAGCTGTCGCCTAAGGTAAACCTTGGGTGAATACTTCTTAAATAACATCCTCACTGATGTCTACTATTCATATGCTCCTTTCTACTTACATGATATGTGAACGCGCCTTCAAGGTGCCCGTTCCACAGGAGCTCCATGATAGAGATGGAGTAGGTGATGGATGACGTGACCGGCTTCCTCATCTCCAGCATGGTATAGTACTTCGTCCCTGGGCTGGTGTCTGGGAAGATGGGGTGAGAGTCAGGGGTGCGTGTGGCTCGGATGGGTGATTCATCTGTGCTGGTAATGGCTCTTTTAGCAACCGTCACCTGTGAGGCAACACAGGAATATGAGTAGTGAACAGTGCTCATTCATGTACCAAAGGCAGTAGAAATTACAGAAATAATCAATAATAATATTAACACCTGTATTTATATGGTGCCTTTCCAGTTATTATCTGATCAAAGGGCATTACAGTGACAGTGTATTATTACCCCGGTAAATGGATCCAGTTTCGATTCTGCACTTATAGTGCACATTCTCCACATTCTCCACTCTACTAGGGAGCATTCCAGTCTGGCGGCCATTTTACAGGCGCATGTTCACTATTCCAGTCACAATGACATTCGCATCCTACCGGATACTCATTTAACACCATGGTGGGGAATGGCAAATGTAGATTAAAGTCTTGCCAAAAGACACTCAAACTCAAGACATTCAAACCGCGAACCATGTGATCCACAGTCCGGAGAAGGCTAAGAAGACTCACTGCGTTAGCAGGGTTGTCATCGGTGCTCATCTCTAACATGGCCTAAGCCTTGGAGATCTTCATCCAGACAGATGACAATGTTGTGCCCATGGTAACCCCTAACTCCAACTCTAGCCCTGACCCTAACCCAACAACACTCCAATACATAAACCTAGATGTACATGTACATGTTTATCTTTGGCTATTTAAGTGTAGAGCAAAATGTTCTATCATTGTTTCAGAGTAACAAATACTTACTGCATTGGCAGGGTTGTCATCAGTGCTGATCTGTAGAGTAGCCCCAGCCTTGGTGATCTGCATCCAGACCGATGGTGAAGGTGCACCCTGCGGGTAGATGAAACCTTTCATGACCACAGTGTAGTTCCCACCAGCCTTTGTGTCGGAGTTCTGAAGGACAGGCACGTACCTTATACTTTGCTGAGTTTTCGACACTATGGATATCTGTGAAGAAAGAAAGAGACGAAAAGATGTTACTGGCGTCTTCAAGCTAATCTTGACTTCTGCTAATGGAAACGCATTTTAAAATGAACTTACTTCTGTGCCACAAGGAGGTTTTTTTTAACAATTAATCATTAACCCACTGGGTACAATTTGATTTTGGTAAAACACACATTTTCCACAGACTCCAGCCCCTAAATTGGAAACACGGTGTAAAATGTATAATTATTATTTTCAGGTACAAATTGGCAATTTTTTGGTGAAATTTTCCAATTTTTATTCACACTGGTTGATTAAATGTACATTTTTCTTCTTTTTTTAAAAACTACAATGTATGTAGAAGTGGAAAATAAGAATAGCTGATGCCGATTTGAGGAGGGAAAGCTGTTAACTTTAGACCTTAAAAAAAATTCAATATGGTACGAAAAAGAGACATGATAACGAAGCTTTTCGACCTGCACTCATCAGGTTATCACACAGGTATGTAACAAATTACTCGAAATCAACTATATTATACTCAATGAACCCGGACGCAACCCGGACGCCGTAATTTCAGAACAATCGCAAAGCTTGGACGAGCTCCTTTTGTCTACACAAAAAGTGGGTTCGTGCGATTGAATGTAGGCAGCTTCCAGAAAGCGTAAATGCGCTGCGCTTCTGGCCCGGGACATAACTGAGAATTGATCATCGGCACAAGCTGGATTTTTCAGCAAATGGAGACCGATCCCTGAATCGCATTTGGCAGGTCTGTTAGCGTGCGTTTCAGATTTGCAGGCACAGACGAGCTGCGTGCGCTCATTGGTTGTATGGTTCCAAATAGTTGAGGGGACGTGTTGTTTAATGCGATCAGCCAACCGCTGAGAAGTATGGCCCACGTACCTGGCATCGCACCAGCACTGATATTGGTAAATTACTCAAGTGAGAGGTGGGTAGTACCTCTTTGAACTGCTATGGTTTAAAAGCACTTTGGATGTATACAGGGAGGCAAGGTTATATGACAAATGCTCCTATGACAATTGTTCAACAGTAATTTCCAATCCTACATTGAACTGAATTCCTAACTTCATCCCTGGACCAAATGCGAGTCCTATCCCTAACCCAAAATCTAACCTAAAACCTCATTGCAAGCCTAACCCTGAACCAAAATCTTTGACAAAAAGGACTACTACTCCTCAGGACCCCCCCCCCAATACCTATTCCTAACTCTTAACCTCACCATATACTCAACCCTAACCTGAAACCTAACTCTGAACCTACTCTAAAACCCAACTGCAACCCTAACCCATACCCCAAGGACGCAATGAAGCATGGAGCAAATGTCAGTTCACCCATAAGGATGTTATACCATAATGTCACATGTGCTATACGAGGAAGGAATATCATTACTATTGACCATCGTACCTCATCCGGATGAGAGAGATTCTGTGGATGTGTGTATATTATCCTCATCATGCCAGGAGGGAAATCCCCAGTTTTGCACTGGTCAAAGGAAGCGATGAAGGTCCCTCCAGGACCCCACCATGCCCCAGGGGTACTGGCCGACGGGTCACACGAACCAGCAGGAGCTGTAAGATCAAAGACAATATCTTGCATGATGAACAAGGAACTGTAGTATGGTGCTTTGCAAACTTTGACTCTGAGTAAACAATATGTTTGAAAAGATACTAAAATTTATTTAGACATCAGGAGTCTAGAGATATGATCTTTTTAAACCTTTGTTTTAGTTGTCAGCAATTAAAAAATGCTCTGCTGGCTCAGGAAAATACCTAAGACCTACATGTACAATGTCATTATATTTTAGGTTAATTTTAAACCTATATTGTTCAGTTGTTGGCAATCTTTAAAATCTGCTTGGTCAAAAAATACTTAAAACGTATGATGTCTATATATTTTATATCCATTTTTTGTGTGCATGTACAATGTCTATATATTTCCAAGCAATATATTTCAAACCTATGTGAATTAACAATGTCTAATTCAAACCAATTTCAAAACTATGTGAATTCACAATGTCTATATATTTCAAATCTATATGACTTTACAATGTCTATATATTTCAAACCATTATTGTTTACTTGTTGGCAATCATAAACAATCTGCTTGGTCAAGAACATACTTAAAAGTTACAATGTCTGTATATACTTCATATCCATTTTTTATGTGACCAATTTAACAGGTCTGACTGTAAGTACTTACCAGACATTTGGTAACACATCCGTTCCTGTACACACCACCCACACTTCTCGTTGACACGGATATTAACCTCAGGTTCCAAGCTCGCTGTCTGGGTTCCCTGACCCCAAAGCATACAGGCTTCGCATGTTGTCAGAGCACTGCATATACCTGGACATTCTGATTGGATAAGGGTATCTGAACAGGACTGCAAAACAAAAAAAGAGGAACATGACTTAAAGATACCGTTGAGTTCTGGTCACTGTGAGGTTTTGGAATCACCAAAATAATAAGAGATTGACCCAATCTGAATAGTACATGCATGCACACAGAAATGGGTATATGGGAATGCACACACGTGACGTGAGCGTTTGGCAAGAACAGCTATTTCTCATCATATTTTGAGTATCAGGAGCACTCCTTTTCAGGAGACATTTCTACCATGATGTTCAAAACAGACTAAATGGAATGAGAAAGCTCACATTATTTGGCACCTTTTCCTGAACTTGACCTGCTCTTTAGGTACAACGCACATGGAAGTAGGGTTCTCATAAACGAATCACAAACTTGTTGGTAATGTCAAGCATGGGGGATTTCAGAAGGCAATAAATACCAAGGGTAAATTGTCCCCGACAAGGGTAGGACAAAGGGTAATCAAAATGCCAATACAAACTTGAAACATTAAAAAAATATGTAGGTCCCAACAGTTGATTCTTTGTTCTGCTCTCTCTCTCTCTCTCTCTCTCAAAAGTAATACATTTTTTATACTAAATATCAATTCTCCTAAATTTCACAAAAGAATATATCAACAGCCTTTTCACAGAGGCTCTCACATGGTGCTACCGAAAACCTTCAATTGTGAATTCTCACTCACCATGGAAACCTACAGAGAACATCTAAATATCAATAATAAAAAAGTTTTGGACTATTCACTTGCTATGGGAGTCTAGGTCTGCTATGAGTTGCTTATGATGATCATGGGTATTATAAGCTGGTATTTCATGTTTCGAGGAATTAACACACATTTAATCTGGTGTTGAGTACTTGGGCTGTGTGGAGAACTTGGGCTGGTGTTAGGTGCTTCGACTCTGTTGGTAGCTTATACATTTCACGGCTGATTTTAGGACTAGTGTTGGGTGCTTGAGCTTGTGTCGGGTGTTTAAGCTTGCATGGGGTGTTGGTGTAAGTGTCACAGTCTAAACCCAATACTCTACTGTTGAATGAGACTTACCTGACTGTCATTGAAACTAAGACAAGTCCTAGACTGTGGACACCATGCGCAGGCTGGATCCGCGGTGCAGTTATTCTCACTGTGAAAACAATCAAGGAAACACAGCATTTGAATGAAACCATTTAAATCTAAATGACAGTGTTACAAACTTGAATTATTTTTAACTTCCTTAATCATAATCGCATGTTTGAAGATACTTCATTGCACAAATTTTGCTCCAATTCTGTGTTCATCATTCCTTCCTTTCAGTTGCGACCAATGCAAACATTTACATGTTACATGATCAGGGCCCTGCTTCATAAAACTTGTTATCAATAACAACTGCCCCATTACTAGGACAAATTTGCTTTCAACCAATCAGATTCAAGGATTTCAGGAGCTTATAACAATTATTGTAACTTGTTCTTGATAACAAGCTTCATGAAACAGGGCCCTAGCGACTATTGCTCCATAGTCAATTTCTCCAATAGACCTAATTCTTAACTTCAACCTTGGACTTAACATTATAAGTAACCCTAAACAAGGGCCCCAGTTTCATAAAACTTCTTATCAATAACAAGTTACGATAGTTGTTATAAGCTACTGAAATCCTCGCATCTCAGTGGCTGAGAGTAAATTTGTCATAGAAATGTGGCAGTTGTTACTGATGAACTAGTTTATGAAAAGGAACCCTGATCACAAACCTCACCCAAAAGCCCCATTTCATCCCGTATATCCTAACCCTGTATCTTTGACGATATATGTCACCAGGGCCCGGCTTCATAAAACTTGCAATCAATAACATGTTACAATAACAGTTATACGCTACTGAAATACTTGCATCTGATTGGCTGAGAGCAAATTTGTTATAGACTTGTGGTAGTTGTTATTGATAACAAGTGCTATGAAACAGGGCCAAGAGCAAATGTCTGATCGCCCATGGCACTCCTACCTTTTATGTGAGCCACAAAGAATCAAGGTTTGGTTTGCTGTTGCAGGATTGATGGAGACAGTCCCAGGCATCTTGATAGCGAAGATATCGCTCTGGGTCACACCGTTGAAACCACCAATGATGACCAGGGTTGTGTCGTCTCGTACTACAGCAGTATGAGCAAAACGTCCCTTGCTGACAGTGTGTGGATTGTACTGTCCAGGTTCTATAATGCACATGTGTGGTAGAGAAATATAAAGAACAGATGGTCGTGAAAATAAGAGATATCATTTTGTATTATTAATTTTAAAAAAAAGTATTTTGAAAAAGGACTGGAAAAAAAAATAAAGATTATTTTTACACAAAATCAGACTTATTTGAGGATAGAAAGTTATGGTCAAACATCTTAGAAATCTCTGACAAGCAAATGAAAAAAGGTCTTCACATATCTTGGAGGCCTTTTCACTCCAAAAGTCACTGACAGCACGCCCTCAGCACCCCCTACTCCTAGATCCACACAAAGACTCACCTTGAAAGTCCCCTGCGATCTCACTGAAGGACACCCACTTGTGGCATCCCAGGTGATAGAGCTCTATGCCATCTTCAAAGCACTTCTCATGGTCTCCGTAATCTCCATTCTGCACCTCTACATAGCCACCGCTGTTTGACAGGTGCTGATGAACGTTACCACCTGCATAGCACATCACAAAAGATACATGTACATGTCTAAGATTAACGAGATGATTGCTCCATAAAGCTTCTCTATGAAGCCAACACTGTTTGAAAGATGCTGGTGAAAGTTGGATTTGGATCCCCTAAGTTCTTAAAGTTCTAACCTGGACAACACAAAGTGACGATTCACAAGACAATATATTACATCAGTCATTTGGATCCCCTAAGTTCTTAAATTTTTGCTCATGAATAAGTAACAAAATATTAGATGCTAACAACTCTAATTGCACTTTCCATTAACTACAGAATTCCTACAGAGAGAACAAAAACTTATTTTCCTGTTTAAACCATCTTCCCAGGTCCCAGTTACATAATTTTGTCTAGGGTGTTCTTACTGTACATCACCATGTCCATGTAGTTGTCTATATTTGCCGTGTGATAAGACCATTCTATCGTACTTTAAATATTACTTCAGAATAATAAAATATACTTATCTACTAAAATGGATACGAAGTATAACTAACTCCTTAAGACCAACAAGATTACCTTGTTGTATCAAGGCTAAAAAGCAACGAATTACAGAGAAGTGAGACCTACAGAGTTCTTTATGACAAGGTTCCTCTGTACCAACCTTCCCAGTCCCAGTAATGCAAATTCTATGTAAGTTGTTCTTACCGTACACCACCATGTAGTTGCCTATGATGTTCGCTGTGTGGTAAGACCTTGCTCTTACACTTCCTGATCCGTCTAGCCTTGTCCAGTAGCGGTCCTCAAATTGGAAAGCATAGAGTGTGCTTACCCTCTTACTGATCAGTGTATTACGGCTATTAAAGGAAAACAAAATTACAGTGGATTATTAAAGCTAAGCCCGAGTCATATCGAATATTTCATAAACCGGGATTCGACGGCTTTGATTCGATCGAATACCGGTTAATCGATAAATGATGTGCGGTGAAAACAGAGTTGCACACAGTTCCACGCAGTGCATGCACCATGCACCGGTGACCGGTCCGCTGGCATCGCGGGCATATGTATGGGCTCTCGCTGCTCGAAATTAACGATAGCCCGCTAGCCAATGGCTAGTAAAAATCACAGCGGACGAGCCAAAATCTTAAGTTTCTAGTCTGTATGGCTAGCCAAAATATCACTAGTGTCGCACGAAGCGATGCTCATTGTCGACACACCCGACAATGATTCAAATTCAAAGAATTAATAATCTTACTTTGTCTTTGGAGAGCTGAATGGAACACGTTTGTTCGATGCCAAAAAAAAAAACAATACAAAATTTTGTCGCTCAATATAGACTCGACTTCATTCAGCTTCAGAGATCATTCAGAAGTAATTGCCAATTTGATAAGAGTGTGATATTAGTTATTGCGAATTAAGTAGGAACACTCGTACTCATGCCCGTATTTATCATGTTCAATTATACAATTGTCAAATTGACAATGCAGAGAGAGTGCAAGAGTTTCTTTTTTTATTTGATTTTTTCATGGTGGCTACGGTAGTCAAAAATCTGGCGGACTACAAATCGATGCACCGAATTTGCCAAAACGTATTCGGGATTCGATGTCTTCGATCGAACACCGGCTAACCAATCGATTCGACTCAGGCTTAATTAAAGCCATCAGTATAAAATGTCACTTTTTTGAGACATTGTATTATTTTGTTCCTCTACAATGAGCAGGAGCAAAAATACCCCCCCCCCCACTCAAAAAAACTAGAAATATCACTGAACATGATGATTAATAACCCCGCCCCGTGACAACAGCCTTTCTTGACTTTTGGTCGAAAACTGAGGAAGTAGTTCGATCCGCAAGGTGTTTCCTTGATTTTCTGCCATAAATATGCCGTTACCATGGCAACGCAGATTCCGACTCATCCGAAAAATATGTCTTGCACATCTTCCCACCAAGACCAATGTGTGTACCAAATTTCATGACTTTCGGTCAAAAACTGTGGAAGTAGTTCGATCCGCAATGTGTTTCCTTGATTTTCTGCCATAAATATGCCGTTACCATGGCAACGCAGATTCCGACTCATCCGAAAAATATGTCTTGCACATCTTCCCACCAAGACCAATGTGTGTACCAAATTTCATGACTTTCGGTCAAAAACTGTGGAAGTAGTTCGATCCGCAATGTGTTTCCTTGATTTTCTGCCATAAATATGCCGTTACCATGGCAACGCAGATTCCGACTCATCCGAAAAATATGTCTTGCACATTTTCCCACCAAGACCAATGTGTGTACCAAATTTCATGACTTTCGGTCAAAAACTGAGGAAGTAGTTCGATCCGCAATGTGTTTCCTTGATTTTCTGCCATAAATATGCCGTTACCATGGCAACGCAGATTCCGACTCATCCGAAAAATATGTCTTGCACATCTTCCCATCAAGATCAATGTGTGTACCAAATTTCATGACTTTCGATCAAAAACTGAGGAAGTAGTTCGATCCGCAAGCTGTTTTCCTTGATTTTCTGCCATAAATATGCCGTTACCATGGCAACGCAGATTCCGACTCATCCGAAAAATATGTCTTGCACATCTTCCCACCAAGACCAATGTGTGTACCAAATTTCATGACTTTCGGTCAAAAACTGAGGAAGTAGTTCGATCCGCAAGATTTGCAACGGACCGCCCGACCGCCCGCCCGACCATCGACTGATTCCTATATACCCCCTTCAAACTTCGTTTGGGGGGGGGGGGGGTATAAAAATGAATCCATTTCTCTTGCATTACATTGTATATCAAAGATTCCATTAATAGGAACTTAAAGGATGTCAAGCATGTTAATTTTTTTTTTTGCGATCGTATACTGTACAGCATAAAATAAATTAATTTTAATCAGTAAATGTAAAAATATTCATAGATTTCAAAATTTTGGCTGAAAATACATTTTGTATTGAAATTATACATGAAATCGTGTTTTTTGAGCAATTTTTGGTCTGACGTGCAAGTACGAAATGTTGAGTAACTTCGGAACCGCATGCCCGGACATCACGATTTTGGTCTCAAAAGATGCATGAGATTCGAAAGAAAAAAGTCATGAAACACCGCGGATTTTTCTTTCATGGGGACCTACAAAACAATATGCTATCTCAATTATCTTGAGTACTGGCCAAGGTAAAGGCGCTTTGGAGAAAACGGGAGAATTGTCCGCAAATATCTCCCAATCAACTCACGAAATTGTCAATTTGAGATTCGCACAGATGTAGTGATCTCATTTTTCAAACATCTATATCTTTGCTATTCCTTGTCCGATTTCTTTGAAACTTTTACCATCTTGTTTTTCTTATTTTTCTGCTCTCACACAAAGCATCGTATTACCAAAGTTGGATTGCACTTTAAGACTTTCAAACTAGTGCACTTACTCCTGTAATGGTTGCAAGCCCCCAAACACGATGATAGATTTTGTGTCGTAGTGATAGACGCTGGTGTGGTCCCTCAGCCGTACTTCTCTTCCCAGCCCCCCTCTAGGAGTGAGCTCTTCCCAACCTTGACGCAGCTGAAGGTCATACTTGTAGACTGATCCAAGGAACGACTGGTCTTCACTCGCACCTGGAAACAAGAGTAGGATTGACAGAGATCAACAGTTCAGGGAGGCGTTTCATCAAGTGTCGTCAGTGATTTTTACCGACAAATTTGCTCGCCGCCAATGAGATGCAAGGATTTCAGTAGCTTATAACAGTTATTGCAACTTGTCATTGATAACAAGTTTTCTCTCAAAATGCAATTTCATTACCAAAAGTCTGGAATAGCGTTAAAATACCTCTACCCAAATTTCTGATGAAATTATTTTCATAATACAGCGTATGATCTAATAAGAACCCTCATATTCAACACCAATACTGGTACCAGTAGATGAAAACAATAAAAGATTACGGCGCTACTTTATAAGGTAATAATAATTATTTTAACACACAAACAACAACATAAAAAGGTGAAACATACCCTGATTTTAAAAGTATATCACCTTGAAATGTGGCATCTTGCACTTCATTCTAAACTGTTTGGAAAAGCTCATTCAAACATGCCGCAATAACGTGTGCGGTAACTGTCTGCATAAAAAAATACCTGGGGCGGTATTCTGAAAACTGTGTTATCTTTTGTGTTAGTAAAACGATGTTAATTGTCATAACAAATCAAAATCAGAACAAGTCATTGGTTAATGATTGCGCAAAGATGGCTGTGCCCGCGTAAAGTTAACAGAGACATATGCGCAAGCACCAATGATTAGTGTTTATTGCGCGCAATTTTAATTTGTTTTGACAATTAACACAGTTTTCCTTAACACAAAAGATAACACAGTTTTCAGAATACCGCCCCAGAGGATTTTCATGTACTAAATGAATGGCAAGCGAGGATGCATGATGCAGCAAAGGTCCTACGTGCACTGGTGTGTTATACAAGTTACAGATGTGTAAAATCGCAGTACTCTTAAAAAACACTTTCTTTTGTGGCTGTTTAGCACGGCACACATGTGAGGGAACATACCTTATGGTGTGTAATTGGGTTTTCTTAACTATTAACATATACATTAACTTACAAAAGCTTGATTTAGAACACCACCAATGTACCGAGTACAAATGGGACAATGCGTTGTCATGATCAGTGCTATTCTTCATCTTCATCTACCCATTATGAAAGAACTATGAATTTTGAATAAAATTTGTTTGATTAAAGTGTAAAAAATTAACGTTGGATTCTTTGAGAATCATTAAAGATCTTGAGACTATTTTTAAACATTTCAATGAGGGAATCACATTCAAACCTGCTGAAGCAACCACCTGTATAAAGCGACTACCTGTCGATAAAAACCAAATGATTCGGTTCCCTTGGACAGACTTTTTCATTGAAACACGAACTATTAACAGCAACCTGTACATAGAGACCACCTGCCTCTAAGAACCACTTTCTCGTCTCCCCCTGAGTGGTCTTCATTATACAGTTCTGTACCCTGAGTGGTCTTTATTATACAGTTCTGTACCCTGAGTGGTCTTCATTATACAGTTCTGTACCCTGAGTGGTCTTTATTATAACAGTTCTGTACCCTGAGTGGTCTTTATTATAATAGTTCTGTACCCTGAGTGGTCTTCATTATACAGTTCTGTACCCTGAGTGGTCTTTATTATACAGTTCTGTACCCTGAGTGGTCTTTATTATACAGTTCTGTACCCCAAGTGGTCTTTATTATACAGTTCTGTACCCTGAGTGGTCTTTATTATACAGTTCTGTACCCTGAGTGGTCTTTATTATACAGTTCTGTACCCTGAGTGGTCTTTATTATAACAGTTCTGTACCCTGAGTGGTCTTTATTATACAGTTCTGTACCCTGAGTGGTCTTTATTATACAGTTCTGTACCCCAAGTGGTCTTTATTATACAGTTCTGTACCCTGAGTGGTCTTCATTATACAGTTCTGTACCCTGAGTGGTCTTTATTATACAGTTCTGTACCCTGAGTGGTCTTCATTATACAGTTCTGTACCCTGAGTGGTCTTTATTATACAGTTCTGTACCCCAAGTGGTCTTTATTATACAGTTCTGTACCCTGAGTGGTCTTTATTATAACAGTTCTGTACCCCGAGTGGTCTTTATTATAATAGTTCTGTACCCTGAGTGGTCTTTATTATAACAGTTCTGTACCCTGAGTGGTCTTTATTATAATAGTTCTGTACCCTGAGTGGTCTTCATTATACAGTTCTGTACCCTGAGTGGTCTTTATTATACAGTTCTGTACCCTGAGTGGTCTTTATTATACAGTTCTGTACCCCAAGTGGTCTTTATTATACAGTTCTGTACCCTGAGTGGTCTTCATTATACAGTTCTGTACCCTGAGTGGTCTTTATTATACAGTTCTGTACCCTGAGTGGTCTTTATTATACAGTTCTGTACCCTGAGTGGTCTTCATTATACAGTTCTGTACCCCAAGTGGTCTTTATTATACAGTTCTGTACCCTGAGTGGTCTTTATTATACAGTTCTGTACCCCGAGTGGTCTTTATTATACAGTTCTGTACCCTGAGTGGTCTTTATTATACAGTTCTGTACCCTGAGTGGTCTTTATTATACAGTTCTGTACCCTGAGTGGTCTTTATTATACAGTTCTGTACCCTGAGTGGTCTTTATTATACAGTTCTGTACCCCAAGTGGTCTTTATTATACAGTTCTGTACCCTGAGTGGTCTTCATTATACAGTTCTGTACCCTGAGTGGTCTTTATTATACAGTTCTGTACCCTGAGTGGTCTTTATTATACAGTTCTGTACCCCAAGTGGTCTTTATTATACAGTTCAGTACCCTGAGTGGTCTTTATTATACAGTTCTGTACCCTGAGTGGTCTTCATTATACAGTTCTGTACCCTGAGTGGTCTTTATTATACAGTTCTGTACCCTGAGTGGTCTTTATTATACAGTTCTGTACCCTGAGTGGTCTTTATTATACAGTTCTGTACCCTGAGTGGTCTTCATTATACAGTTCTGTACCCTGAGTGGTCTTTATTATACAGTTCTGTACCCCAAGTGGTCTTTATTATACAGTTCTGTACCCTGAGTGGTCTTTATTATACAGTTCTGTACCCTGAGTGGTCTTTATTATACAGTTCTGTACCCTGAGTGGTCTTTATTATACAGTTCTGTACCCTGAGTGGTCTTTATTATACAGTTCTGTACCCTGAGTGGTCTTTATTATACAGTTCTGTACCCCAAGTGGTCTTTATTATACAGTTCTGTACCCTGAGTGGTCTTCATTATACAGTTCTGTACCCTGAGTGGTCTTTATTATACAGTTCTGTACCCTGAGTGGTCTTTATTATACAGTTCTGTACCCCAAGTGGTCTTTATTATACAGTTCTGTACCCTGAGTGGTCTTTATTATACAGTTCTGTACCCTGAGTGGTCTTCATTATACAGTTCTGTACCCTGAGTGGTCTTTATTATACAGTTCTGTACCCTGAGTGGTCTTTATTATACAGTTCTGTACCCTGAGTGGTCTTTATTATACAGTTCTGTACCCTGAGTGGTCTTTATTATACAGTTCTGTACCCCAAGTGGTCTTTATTATACAGTTCTGTACCCTGAGTGGTCTTTATTATACAGTTCTGTACCCTGAGTGGTCTTTATTATACAGTTCTGTACCCTGAGTGGTCTTTATTATACAGTTCTGTACCCTGAGTGGTCTTTATTATACAGTTCTGTACCCTGAGTGGTCTTCATTATACAGTTCTGTACCCTGAGTGGTCTTTATTATACAGTTCTGTACCCCAAGTGGTCTTTATTATAACAGTTCTGTACCCTGAGTGGTCTTTATTATAACAGTTCTGTACCCTGAGTGGTCTTTATTATACAGTTCTGTACCCCAAGTGGTCTTTATTATACAGTTCTGTACCCTGAGTGGTCTTTATTATACAGTTCTGTACCCTGAGTGGTCTTCATTATACAGTTCTGTACCCTGAGTGGTCTTTATTATACAGTTCTGTACCCCGAGTGGTCTTTATTATACAGTTCTGTACCCTGAGTGGTCTTTATTATAACAGTTCTGTACCCTGAGTGGTCTTTATTATACAGTTCTGTACCCCAAGTGGTCTTTATTATACAGTTCTGTACCCTGAGTGGTCTTTATTATACAGTTCTGTACCCTGAGTGGTCTTTATTATACAGTTCTGTACCCTGAGTGGTCTTTATTATACAGTTCTGTACCCCGAGTGGTCTTTATTATACAGTTCTGTACCCTGAGTGGTCTTTATTATACAGTTCTGTACCCTGAGTGGTCTTTATTATACAGGTTTCACTCTACAAAAGAGTAGCCCTGTACAGTGTTATTTCTCAGCACAGATTTCTTACCTCCTATGACCATCAGATAGGAATATTCCACTATGCAGGAGGAGTGGTGCGCTAGGCCCGGAGGGACGGAGTCTGTTCCAGAAGGCAGGAGCTCCCAGCCGAGAGTTGCAAGGTCAAAGAGCCAGAGCTCGTTGGACAAGGATCCGTTGACGAGGATGCCTCCGAAGACCAAGAGTTGGTTTTCGTAGAGTTCCATGGTGTGCCGATACCGACCACTCTGTGGTATGAGGTGTAGAACATGGATTGAAGGATGTACATGTACTATATCGTATTGGGATTAAACATAAAGTTAGTTCAGGGCCCTGCTTATAATTAAATCTTTGTATCAATAACAACTTCCCCATTTCTATGACAAATTTGCTCTCAGCCAATAAAATTCAAGGATTTCAGTAGCTTATAACAAGTTTGATAAAACGGGGCTCAGGTCATGTGATTAAACTGGGCACAGAAACTGTCTCAAAGTGATTGAGAGAAAGGTTGATCATGTCTAAATCGAAATTGATGTCTACTGTGAGGGTTTGGAATCATCAAAATGATAAATTATATCAATATATATATATATATATTATATATTATATAATATATCATATCATACCATATCATATCATAATATAGTATTGATTTTCTAATAGATTTATATGTTTATTTTAATCAGAAAACAAAAATTGCCATTCCTGAGAGTCACTTCATACGACGGGCTGGCTATATAAAGCTAATTTATACCATAAAACCCCGGGTCAAAACAAGGAATTATTTTACCAGTCATTAAAATAATTGCAAATGCACACTTCCCAAGTACTCTTGACCCAGCACAACTGTAACACGATATATATCTTAGTTTTATTTTCAGACATTATTTTGCTGGTATACACTTCAATCACTCTTGTCACAAAAGCTAATTACCATAAGACTCCCAAAACAACGAATTATTTTACCAGTCATTGAAATAATTGCAAGTTCACACTTCCCAAGTATTCCTGACCCTGCACAGCTGTAACATGATATCTTATTTTTATTTTCAGATATTCTTTTGCTGGTATACACTTCAATCAATGTTGTCATAAAACATATTGTTGCTTTACTTCCTTTTTCGAGGCTATTAAAAATACATGTAGTCTCTTTAATAACAGAACCTTGGGCAAGCTAGTTGTGATGGCATAATGATAACATTGTAAAGTGCACTGAAGTATTCATGGGATGTATGTTAAAAAAAAGCAAGATAGATATTTTATTTCAGTATTAATCATTACAGGCAGGGGATCACTTTACAAAGAAAGATAGTACATTAGTGACATGACATTCAATATAACAAAAACAAGAAGAGTAGAGCCAAGGACAATGAATTAAACGAAGCAGGGCCGAACAAGTAAATGATACAGTTGTACTGAAATCATAATACAGTTGAACCTTGTTTTAATAAGCTCGTTGGGACTATTTACCTTGTTTATATTGAAACCTTGTTACATGTATATCAGAGCTAAATTTTGTAACATACAAAGGAAGGCTTGTTACGTTTACACACGAAACGTTCACGTCATGTAATCACGTAACGTGCTATTTTGTACAAAAAGGGGCATCTAATCTATGAAGTGTTTGGTTACATAAACGCAACAATTCGTAGAAATACGATCAGTAAACCTCGATTAGTCACGTTTCATTAAGAAAATTACTCTAACCCTAACCCTAATGATGTCATACTAGCCTCAATATCAGCCGTTGCAGGTTTCTTAAAACACTCACGTAACCTGACGTGAAAACGTGAGTATTCGTAGATTAGCCAGTGTCTAATCAACGAAACCGCAGACCTTACAATTCGTAGATCAGATCGGGTATTTCTACGAAACTGCTCAAAACGTGACGTGAACGTGACGTGTGTAAATGTAACAAGCCCTAAGGAGTGGGACCAGGAAATTACCTTGTCATAACAAAGAGTTTGTTATAACAGTGTTCATTATAAGTTTATAACAAGGTTCCACAAGACAACTAAAATAATATATTTGAAATAGAAAATATTAAAAAAAAACATACATTAGTTGATGTTATTATTTTAAGTTAAAAACGCCCTTTAAAGAATGTACAATTTCTACTTGAATAAGTCGCCTACCGGTTTGACGCTTCCATTAGGTGTGATCTGAGTCCACTGGTCTGTCTCAAAACTGTATTGAACGAGATCATCCAAATGTCTATTCAAATCAAATCCTGTGATAAATAAGAAAGAAAAAAGAGAGAAATACATAGTAGTAAGAAGCAAAATCATGGACAAGCTCAAGACTTCAAATATAGCTGTTGAACAAATTAAATCTCATGAATCAAAACAAAGAGTTTATGTACATACATGTATAACAAATGTACTTGTAGGTGAAAGGGGTCCCTTTTTTAGAGAACAAGGAAATAAAATCGTATTTAAACAATTATTGTTTGTGTTATATAAAAATATTCTTTCTATTTCAAGTTGTTTTAACTTAAATTTTTGAGAACTTTCCTCTGAATATTTGAGATGGCTGTAGTTACTGCATAACTTTATAGAAATTACATTAATTGTATGCAGTTACAAGTACTACTCAACATTTTATTCGTGTGTGTGTGTGTGTGTATGTGTGTGTGTAATTGGGTTTTTACAGACGTGTATCAATCAGATATGATTATTTACGTCTGGGACCGACAAGTAAATAAAACAAAAAACTTGTTATACACCTGTATCTTGATTTTTAATAAGGGTTCCTTTCAGTTAACATCATAACAAACAAGTAATGTCACTCACAACCATAATCTTGCTCCTCTTAACCTTTTCATGAACTTAGGTCTATAATGTATCTTCAAAAGTGATTTGATGTCTAAATCTGTGGCAACCTCTCACCTCTACCTCTACCTCCCCCCCCCCCCCCCCCCCCCCCCCCAGCGTTCAGACTACCAACATAATCATATACAGCCATGGAAACAATTATTAGATCAAGAATGGTGTTATTTTTGTGGTAAGAAGGAAATAAAATATCATAAAACCAAGGTATAATTGCTGGGATTTGGTATTCATTCAATGAAATACAAAGGCAAATCATTTTTATAATATTGTATGCATATTACAGTACCCTTATTATAGAAGCTTGGTCTAATATTTTTTTTCCACGGCTGTACACTGTAGCTATAAGAAAACCGTACAGCCACACAATAAGTATTCACTTTTTTTCTAGCCTGAACACTGCATAACGAAATGCTGTACAGCAAAAGCGTCGTTTCAAACAAAAATTTGATAAAGAATCAGCATCCACCTGTAGTCTGGGGCTTATCGCGTGTGCACGGTGATAGGAACGGTGATAGGACCAGTCAGCTGTAATTGTGTATGCTCTAGCTCTGCCCATGATGTAACCTAATACTAAACATAGGGTGGCAGCTGACCTCCCCAAAACTAGTTTCTTTATACATGCTTTACACGATGCTTTTTTCAAGTATGTACGTGTACATGTATGCCCATTTCGCTCTCTATTGAATCTTTATTTACATGTAACTTTTGTTTATACGACTTTCGAATAATTTTCATGTATTCGGAACCAGCTATATACTCTCTCTCTCTCTCTCTCTCTCTCTCTGTCTCTGTCTCAAAAACCTTTTAACAGATCACATCAATTACAAAACTGCAATTACTCATGTGTAGGCCGACACTGTATTATATGTTGAAGTCATGTTGTTACCCCGTAACAATATCAGTGTTGCAATCTGTATTCATTGCACATAACATCGCGAAGGTAAGCCCTTTTATGTGTTGTTACCCAGCAACAACTGAATATCTAATCAGTATTCGACAAGCAATGTAAGCCCTTCAATTTAGCCAGGTTCAACTCTTGGCATTTGAAGTGAGTTCAGGGGAGCGTTTCATCAAGCGTTTCGTCAGTGATTTTCACCGACAAATTTGCTCTCAACCAATCAGATGCAAGGATTTCAGTAGCTTATAACAGTTGTCGGTGAAAATCACGGACAATATGCTTGATGAAATGCTCCCCTGATATGATAAAACAAATAATAAGGTTTAAAGGGAAAGTCCACCCTGATTACAAGTTGGTTTTAAAAGAAGCAAAAAAAAATTAAAGAAACAGATCAGTGAAGGTTTGAGCGAAATACGATAAGAAATAAGAAAGTTATGAATTTTTAAATTTGTAATCGATTAAAAACAACTTGGCAACTCCATGAAGTATCTTGCAGGCTCCTCTCCCATTTGCCCTGTACCCCAAAAATCATTAATTTTAATTTTCTCTTTAATAATATAATACACATTTGCATTTATTAATTAATAACAGACTTATCAATGATCATTTTCACTGCCTCTGGAAATCTAGATTATATCTTTAAAAGCAACCCTGTCAATAACTACTTTCTTTCTCTTGATTCAGGCATAAACTAAAGCGTGGGGTCAGCTTTGACGCATATGTGTAGAAAAAAAAGAGGAAGAAAATCAATATTGTCTACGGCAAGGGAGCTACCCAAATAAGACTACCATCATTTCTAGTTCACTCGGTATCGGATTTAGCCAAATTAATTCAGGGGCGCGAGGGAGGAGAGCTCGAGGTGAAACGTCTGATTGGTAGAGAATGTCTTCATCACTTGTCAGAACATGTCTACAGATTTCAATCAAATTGTTGTGTATTGGAAGTTTCATACACATTCAGTGTGTGTATGATTCTCAGAAATTATGATGTCAGTTTTTCTTTCTTTGGGGAACCAAAAATTTTAAAGATGCAATTAAAAGTGTAATTTAATTAAAGGGGGAAAAAAGTGTTAAAAATGAGAGGATTACTGTAAAACCCTAATTTTTGTGTGCATGAAACTTTCGCGGATTTTGCAAGTGGTCAAGTCAAGATTTGCGAAAGTTAATAATCAAATCACAATTGAAACAACATGAAATTATTGCAATTCACAATTTTAAGTTTCTTGCTGCAAAAATGGCTGTCATTAACAATTCGCGAAAGTTTTATGTCGCGAAAGTTTCTGGTTTTACAGATTATGGAATATCTACATGTTAAAACGTAATCCCTTTCTGAAAATTACCCGCAATTTGCGGTTTGGCTCAATGACATATGATTCAGAGCCTAATATAGTATTCCATTTTTACCACATGCATGTATAGAGAGAGCCAATGTCATACACATACAACACGTACATGAATGTTCATTTTTGTTGCATTGTTACCGTATGGAACTTAATGCCAAGAGTTTTCTTCAAGAAAATATGCATTAGCATCCTTAATTTGGCAACACATTGAAAAGTTTTCTTTTGTTTGTTTTTATGTTTGTTTATTTTGTTTTGACATGATTTCTCTATATGGACATGTGTTGTACTCTTTGCAGAAGCATGACTTTTGTGAGAGAAATTGAGCTATAAATAAAAAAATATTTTTGCTGCCAATTTGACAAAGGAAAGCTGATCAATTTAGCCCTGATAAAAATTCACCTACTGAATGGGTTACAAGCAAGTTTAAATGCAACTTGAGAAAAAAACTTCAAATATCATTCGAGACCATTCACACTCCCAAAATTCATCATACAGGTACATGTACATGTGTATACTAAAACCGTAAAGCTACAATATACTAATTATATTTTTCTCTACTGATCGTCATGCCAGGGATTCCGAAGTCTAACTACATTATAGACTTCCCTGGTCATACAACGAAACGCTGTAAAGCGGAACCCAGTATTAAAAGCAAAACAGATGTTTGTGTGTTTCGAACATAATAAATGATGAAGAATTAGGATTCCCTTGTCGTGTGAATGTCGTATTGTACAGAAACCATATAACTGGACGAGACTTATCTGGTGCGAGTTAATATGATTAATATGACAAATCAGCTGTTGTTTTGGATGCTCCAGCACTGCCCATGATATAACCTATAGATACTAAACATAGGGCAGCAGCTGACCTCCTCAAAACTAGTTTCTTTATAATACAACACTTTTTCACATGAGCATGCCCTTTTTGCTACACAATGATTCTTTATACATTTCTATACATACATGTATATATACAAATTTCGTATAAGTTTCCTGTAGTGTGAATAGGCTATAAGAGGGTCTTGAAGAGGTCTGCAGGGGAAGTCAATGTGAGAATCTAATCAGAAAATTGGGTCGTTTCCTTTGCAAGGGGAAACAGCAAGCTTCAATATTGAACTCCATATGTGTGAATAAATACAAGGAGGGCCCAGTGTTGAAGAAAAGATACAGGCTGCAGGAGAGACATGAAAATACTACATGTAAAAATTGATACAGAGTGCTCATAGTACACAAAGGGTTATTTTCGCGATTTTCGCGTCAGTCCTCGCGAAAATTTCCACTTCAATATAATTATGGCACTGAGTTTAATACACTTTATGTGCTGTGACTGTGAGTCTGAAGTACAAATTGCAAGGACATTCAAATTACAGCTTGCATGTTATATCACCATTTTACGTCTACATGTTACATGTAGACGTAGGGAGTACATCACAGTGATCATACACAGGGCCTAACTGTTGGAACCCCTTCCTCTTCAGCTACATGTAAATGATAAATAATCCCACACCCAAGCAATTAAATTCACCCATTACACAAAACAGAAGATTAAGGTCTGCGGTTCCATTAGTTATAACTACATGTACATGTACATGTATAAATTAACGCTATGCTGTTGTACACACATCATATCCTGTGCCTTTGTCATGGAGAAGAAATTAAAAATAGCACTAAGGAGGGTTTTAATGCATGTCCTTCGTTAGCAAGCAAGCACAGCATCATGGGGAGGGAGAGTACGAGAGAAAGTGAAAGAGATAGAAGAGAGAGAGAGATATATATAGATAGTAAAAGAGAAAAGAGAGAGTCAAAAAGAGAGAGTCAGTGAGAGAGAGACAGTGAAATAGAGAGGGACAGGGAAAGACATACATGTACGTGTAGTAAAAGAAAGATACGGTGAAAGAGATACAAGTAGAGACATAAAGAGGGTGATAGATAATAAGAGAGTGATCGAGAAAGAGAGAGACGGCGAAGAGATACAAGTAGAGACATAAAGAGGGTGATAGATAGTTAAAGAGAGTGAGAAAGAGAGAGAGAAACAGTGAAGGAGAAAGAGAGAGAGGGGTGATGAATAAAAGATTGTGATGGTAAAGAAAAGGTTGAAATACATCTAGACATTAAAATGAGAGGTAGAGTGATCCAAAAGTGAATTAGAAAAGATAACAAGTGAGGAGACAGGAACAGAAAATTAAATATGGATAATAAAAGAAGAGAGAAAGAAGAAACAGATGTCTAGTCATAGGGAGAGAGAGCGAGAGAAGAAACTGGAGAAAGAGGGAGAAAGTGAGAACAGGGCCCCATGTCATAAAACTTGTTATCAACAACAAGTTACAATAATTGTTATAAGCTACTGAAATCCTTGAATCTGACTGGCTGAAAGCAAATTTGTCATAGAAATGAGGCAGTTGTTATTGATAACAAGTTTTATGAAACAGGGTCCTGATGAAAGATCAAGTCTGCTACATGAGAGAAAAAGGTTGTAATCTCTTTGTAAAAAATGATATGAGTTAATACCCTTCTGCCTCTCAGCAGGGCCCTGTTTCACAAAACTTGTTATTGATAACAACTATGACAAATTTGCTCTCAGCCAATCAGATTCAAGGATTTCAGTAGCTTATGACAATTAATAGTTACGTTCACACAATGGGAGCTAAACTTTCAGTTTTATAGCTTCTAGTTTCAAAACTTTAAGTTAACTTGTAGTTATCTTGTAGTTTCAGACTGTATGAACGGACTCAGAGTTTGGAAATTTTAAGTTTACTTGTAGTTCTAGAACCTCAAGCGAGCTTGTGGTTAAGGCCGAAAGCAAGCTTGTGGTTAAGGATGACCTCCTGTACATGTTACACTTCCGGGTCATACACTTGTGCGAATTATGAACACAGGATCTGTATGTGTACTGTACACACAATCGGTTTTATGAACTGCTACAAAAATCTGTGTTCATTAACACAAAGATTTAAGATTACATTACATCTTCATTCAGCGTACGCATCACAAACACTTGCAGAGGTACATGTACATGTGCATGTAAGTTTTCATGCACAAGTAAAAAAAAGATTTACACAGGTATAATAGCATCAATTACAACCATTAAGGGCAGAGAAGTATATATCAATATACTTGTATTTGTTTAAAAGCTTTTAAATGTCAATTCCCCATAGTCCAAACCTATTTACCAAAGGCTGAACATGATATTTATCTGTCGTAAACAGTCTGTAGGCTGTAGGCACATATACAATAAACATGTAGAAACAAGCGATCTTGTAAAATTTCTGAAAACCTAGGCACTCATTGTTTTCTTTTTTTTCTCTCTGTTGGCCAAGCTTTCTAATTCAATGATTTTTGTTCTTAATCTACAAGTTTATCACTTTGAATTTCCTCATTCCATTCTAGCACTATTAAACAAGATTAAAAACCATATTGTTGTTTTTGAAATTATCTCTGAATAAAATTTACAATTTGTGTACATCCTGAAGTCACATATAGACGCCATGTATGTATATTACTTGCCCTCTTCACCTAGCTTGTTCAATTATAACTTCCTCCAGATCAATGTATCATTTTCCGCCCCCTTTCCTCTAACTTCCTACAAATGCAGAATGGTTCCCTCATCAAATGAGGAAGAAAGCCTTGGCAAAATTACAAGTTTCTACTTGGCAAAAAAAAAACCACTGGGCAAGGCATGAAGGGGTTGGATACCATTGATCTCTACCACATATGGGTAATTTCACCAGGTTGGGACACGCTTGAAAATTTTGGATGAAAAAGCTTGTATCATTGAAAATATCAGTAGAATCAATGCAGTTATCTTATGTAATATTAAGATTAGGGTATTCAATCATTTCATATGTTTCTCTCCATGTGTACACATGATTTATTTTAAAAATACCTTAAAAACCTATAAATCTGACGTAACATTGACACGGTGTCAATGTTACATCAGAATTTTGGCTTGTCAAGTTTCTCTTTGTTTTTCCTATAACTAACAACTTAAACTTTATAGCTTATCTGACTCAATATGAACACTCTATCTAAAATACCTGCTTTGATGATATCCAGCATCTTTGTACAAGAGAAATAGCAAATTTGTTACTATTATGGTGTCATGTTACGTCATCACTCTCATTTTATACTTTTCTCATCTTTCTGCTCTTTGTGTACCCCAATTTCTGGAGAAATTACTTTTTTTTCTGTCCAGATGTATCCTCAAGACAACACATACAAAATGTTTCTAAATCATGCGAAACAAAATAAAAATATTTTCATCTACATCGTTTAGATTTTTCATGTCACAGCACAAAGTTGAAAATGTTAAGTCAGAGATTGTTTTATTTTAGAAAATCCACATAAACCCCTGGAATATATTAATTATGTAGAAGAGAAAGGATTCTACCTGAAAACCACTTAAGTTTGATGGATAATCCTGTGACTGGACCACAAATTACATACTAATCAGCATGTGTGTGCTGACGTAACATTGACACTGTGTCAGTGTTACGTCAGCATTCAAATTTTGTTTGAAACAAGTTTTCCACCATATTATGATATCAATTATGAAGGATAAAGGTTTCATCTGTTGTCGAAGCATGTATTGTAAATATTTATACTTAATATGTCCCTTACTGTTGGTTACATTCCAGAAAAACAAAGGAAATGTGTTTTTCATGACGTAACACTGACACTGCGTCAATGTTATGTCAGAGGCGACACTTTTAATCATATCTTTGTGATAGCTTAACTTTCCTGACTGAAAACAACGTAAAATATTTAAATACTCAGATATGAATATTTTATGAAATAAAAACAAGAAAACCTGCTGATAATTTTAATGATACAAGCCATGTCACGCAAATGTGTCCCAACCTGATGAAATGACCCATATACATGTACATGTAGCAACATACATGTACGCATGGCTCTATGCGAGCAGCTGATGCGGCCACACAACCAAATTACATGTAGGACGTGGGACATCGTCTGCTACGCACGATTCCAGTGTACTCCTATGCAAAAGATACATGATTTGATTTTTTACTTAAAAAAGGATACTGTCACATTACATGTAAATCACCTTTAGAATTTGTAAGGATAAACTTGTTTTGCCTGTTTGGGTTGTTAATTTGTGGAAAAGACTTCACACTGCTGAATTATTTATTCTAAAAAGGCATAAAATTGTATTGAAACAGTACAGCGGCGGTATTTTTCTGCGAGCCCTAATATGGCACCTGGTAGCGTCAAACATAGAGGGCATTGCTTTATCCACTGGTAGAGTTCGATGTCTAATACCCAGTTTTGTGTACACAAGACTGCTGATTACAGACTTGGTCTGGACCTACATGTTGTGTACATACATGTATGCACAAGGATAACTAAATATGTGAACACCACCAGAATAACTCTGCTTCCCACTCAGACATCTTCCAAACAACACCCATTTCGTCATAAAATCAATTTATCTTTTTTCACTCCATGACTCCATGAATTAAATTGTTATTCCTTAGTTTGTTTGGAGTTCTTTTTTTTTCAATTTGTTTTTGCCTCTGGCTTGTAACTGAAAAAAAAAATAAAGGGATAAAACCTATTCCTCCAATAAATAATCCCAGATGCTTTGGGGGGAAAATCATTGTTGACAGTAAACACTAAAGCATTTCTCCCATTGCCTCATATCAATTATACTTTATACAATGTATAGATTATTTTTAGATTATCAACTATCTACAGACACAGGATATTTGTACTACAACGCTTCCCTCTCGCTATTAATGTTACATGAATCATGGGTAAACACTAACACTGTATCATATCCCTCTCTGACTTGCCATTTCATACAGATAAAAAGCAGATTATCAATACATGTAATTCTGTAATTCTTCCCTGCAACTTTATTTTTGCTTGGAGCAGAGCCATTAAAGATAAAGTTCAGTTCTGGTCATGAGACTGAATTGTGAAAGGAGCTGTCTCAAACCAACTGGGAAAGGTTATATAAATACAATGTATATAATAGTACATGTACAAATTGGTGTATGCTGTATTAAAGGTTTTGGAATCATCAAAATGATAAGAAATTGACTTAATCCTGCTGATATTCACATGCACTCCACACAGAAATATGTATATATGGGACAACACACAAATGTTCGGCCCGATCATTTTAACCGTTTCTTGTCATAATTTGAATGTGAGAGTATTTGAAGAGAAATCTGTTCCAGGGACATATCTACGATGATAATCTTCCAAACTAACATAAAAAGAATGAGAAAGCTAACAAAACTACGTTTTACTTTTCCCAGAACTCAAGCTCCCCTTTAAGATCCACTTGTTTCCCCTCTTAGATGTGATCTCTATGCCTTAAATGTAATACCACTGCGGAGATAATATCTCTTAGATACAGATCTGATTACAAGTGTGACTGTAAGCTATCCACTTGAAGCCATGATCTTCGGCTCTGTCAGACTATTGCCTTCCATATTAAAGGTGTTTTTTTTCATTAGGCCAAGATTAATAGCCTGCTATTTCTGATCCAGGAAACTTTGAGCAATCACCAAACAGCCCGCTATTAAAGTCGCAGGGAAGATATAATTAGTGGGCTATTTTACCACTGCACTTGAAGAAACTAGCCAAGATACATGCACAGGTATTATTCAAAGTTATCCTGGTATATAGTTTGTGAAATAGCATGCTATTTAGCCCTGTTGCACATTAATGATGATTAAAGTTGCACAATTCTCAATGCCCGGTGTGTTCTACTGTAACTGCGCATTCTGTGAGTTGCACTGATTTTTTACATGTACACATCCTTTTAATATATTTTAGTCTAATGGAAACAACACAGCTTAAATATTGCACTATAAATTGGGGTGGGGGGGGGGGTGCTGACCAGCTTGATTTCTCAAGCACCAAGCTTGTATGGGCTAATGATGAAGCCCCCAATTGAGTGCGTAAGCGTCAGTGCTGTTTTGATTGATCGGAATTGCTTTCACCCTGGCATTTGTACATGTATGCACACTTTCATCTATCCTGCCTACATGTAACATATCAATTTAGGAGGTGCACTGAAGTGGAGTAGATTATCCCTTGTGTTAACTGGCTGGATAATTAATAAAACATTTAGAGTTAGGGTATGAAAAGGTTTTTATCACATGAACACCCACTGAAATAATAGAGGGTATCATGACTATGCCATCATCATATGAACAGAAAAAGAAGTGAAAACAATGTCTGGTCACACTTTAAATTTTGAAGTTTTGGAATGTCAAAGAGGGAGTGAAAACACTGTCTCGTCAAACTTTGAATTTTGCAGTTTTGTAATGTCAATGAAAGCATGAAAAAAATGATAATATAAAACAGTATGTGGATGGTATCACTTTTAGCAATTTTTCAGATGATTTACAGACGAAAAAATGTGTTTATCAGAGGGCTCTGTATAAATTGATTTGCAAAAACGGAAAAATAAAGAGGAAAAAAGATAGAAAGACAAGAAGGGGAACATGAAATGAAAATGATACGAACCCATACCACACCTTACACCAACTCCACGGCCTTGTTCTCCAGCATTTCACATACATGTACGTATATCAACCAAGTCCAGAGGTCCCCCCCCCCCCCCCTCCCGACATCAGTGTCTCCTCAATGGCTGAACCCATGCTGTATACAGATTGGGGCATTGTTACTTGCCTAAAAATGTTCTTCTTTATAATCCTCTCCCTCCTCATCTTCATACATCCAACCCATCAACCCCCATCCCATCCCACCCCCCCCCCCTTGCCAACAAAAACAAGGAACTTCTGCAGAACATATTAAGAGCACTACCACTAGAATCCCATTAACGATTTCCTGCAAAGGGTGTCCAAAATAAACAAACATACTCAAATGAAACATGAAAATATATCCCAGGTTTCCAGGGCACAACAGCTTTAATACCAAGAGAGGAGATATGAAAACATAACTCACAAAGCTCTGAAAGCAGTCATTACTCTGCTGAATATATGCTCATTTATGAATTCACCAACGTGAGTAATAATAGCCCTCGGGCTTTGCCACGGCTCAACACTCCAACAATGAGAACCCAAGCGATTCTATTATCGTCAGGTTCAATAGAGAGGTACAGACTGTATCCCGTGTACATGTAGTATCAAGGATAAATAAATTAATTGACTAAGAATATTAACTAAGGATGAGACAGAATGTTCCATTTCATTACCTCCATAGATCCACAGGCTATCAGTCTCCTTATGGTAAACAGAAGCATGGCCCGCTCGCTTGCTCACTCCTTCGCTGGCGCCGCTTGAGATGAGAAACGTTTGACCCCACCCCAAGTTGCTGTTGGTCGAAAGGCTGCACCCCTCCCCGATGAAGCCTGATGTACATGAACACTGCTGGACACCCTAGATGATGACGAAAAATACACAGATAATATTAATGATGATGATGATGCTCTTGTTGATTATAATGATGATGATAATAAGCCTCATGCACATTTATAAACACTGCTGGACACCCTCCCCTGGATGATAGAGAAAATACCCAGATAATGATCATCATGATCATCATGTTCATAATAAAGATAATAGGAATATTAATAATGATTAAATAATATAAATAATAATAA